>CH001666.1:266080-297526 GCA_000149265.1 Ciona savignyi | reverse complement strand
ACTTTCTATTTACAGAAGGTGGAGAATTTCCCCCAGAAAATGGAAGATACCATCTGTATGTTTCCCTTGCTTGTCCTTGGGCTCACCGAACATTGATTGCAAGAAAGTAGGAAATTGTTTAATCCATTTGCCATTGACATGTTGACCCTGGATAATGACATTATTCCAACCTATAGTTTTCTAGTACACCCTTCATAACACTCAGTGTCAATAGTAACTCCATTATAACAATTCAAGGCCTAAACAGTGACCATTAGTAACCTGATAGCTACCAACGCCAATGGTGTTTTGACCAAGGTATCATAGGAAGAACAAGTCCTGAAGGAGTTACACCAATGAGATTCAGATATTTTTATATACAGTTTCAAACTATTAACTTACCAGTATTTAGTCTGAAAGTAAATTTAACATTGTTACAATTAATTCAGGCTGAAAGGTTTGGAAAATGCTATATCCTACACGGTAGTGGACTTTTTGATGCTTGACAATGGCTGGAGATTCAATGAAAATGTAAGTATATTGGTTTAAAATTGGGTATTTTGTTTATTGATGACAGTTTTGTTTTTATTTTCTTTCGAAAATTTTGACATGGGGAAATGAGCTCATCTGTCTTTAATGTGGTGGTATGAATGGCACACTGCTACGCCACAAATTAGTATTTCACAAAGTGTAGGGGAAAAGCAGGCATGTTTTATTTTAAAAACTAATGGTATTAGTTAATCAAAAGGTGGATTTCTTTAAAATGTTTTCTTCCGCTCTTTAAGAAAATCAAAGGGATGTAATGCTTACATATATACTGTAGTGTACTACAAAGTATTTTATTGATTTTGTGGTATAAATATAAGTTTTTTTTTAAAGGACACAAATGATTTGACCAATAAGACAGAAAATATAAAGTTTGTTTCATTCCATCTAGGTTGAACATTGTGAAAAAGATCCCATATTTGATGCTCAATATCTCCGTGAAGTCTATCTGAAGGTATCTCCTGGTAAGAACTGTCTCACAATACAACACATATCATCCAAGTAGCTGTTTAATTGTTTAGTTAATAAGTTATTGTTTTCAGTTTCAGTGGCAAATGTATAACGATAAAATACCAATCTTTTTTTTTATTTCTGTTAATGTAGATGCAGGGATTATTACACAGTCAGACATTAGATCACCTCGCGCCACCATAGGGTTAACAACGCAATTACAGCGTGTTATTGTATATGATTGAGATGTTTCTATTGTTTCTTTAACTCATTAAAGGTATCCAAGTTTATGCTACATCTGCTAAGTGCTATCTGCAGACTGCTGACATTCCAACCTATTATCCATTTTGCTATACAATATTTGTGATAATTTTGCAAGACATAGTTGGAAGAGCTAATAATTAATATGCAGCTAAATCTCAACCCACAATGGCACAATTAACAATAATGCTTTTCACAGGATACAATGGAAGGATTACCGTTCCTGTTCTCTTTGACAAAAAGTTGAAAAAGATTGTGAACAACGAATCGAGTGAAATCATTCGAATGTTCAACAAGAATTTTAACAAGTTGTGTCCTGATGATGAACACAGAATGTTGGATTTTTATCCAGAACATCTCCAGGGTAAAATACAAGAAGTAAATGACTGGATTTACCCGTAAGTGATAAATAACTTTCAGTCGATTTGTTAGTTTTACTTGTTTAATTTTTACCTGGTGTTAATACCATTTAACATCCAATTATTACTCTAATATGTACTAATTTTGTTGTGTGCTTAATTATTAATTTAACAAAAAATAATATTTTACAATTTGCGAGCTTCTGTATACATTTTCTGACTTTACTCGACTAACTTCATGTTTTAGAGAAGCAATGCGGCAATCATCATGTGTATTGTTTATGAGTTAAGGTTAAACTAATTTCCATTACTCTACTTTTTAAATTAAAAATTGGAATATTTTTTTCAATACTATAGGTCTTAATTATAACCAGTTAAATCTACCTTACAACCAATATCAACACATTATTAAAAGTTAAATGCTGTAAACTGTTTTTCAAATGTAAAACTGTCCATCAGAAATATCAACAATGGCGTCTATCGATGTGGATTTGCAAAAAGTCAAGAAGCTTACGACCAAGCAGTTCAAGGTCTGTTCACACACTTGGATAAGGTACGTTGAATAAAGACTTTTGGGTCAAAACTATTTGGATAAAATACGGTTAATCTACTGTCGACTAATTATATCTATTTATTTCAAATGTTTAGTTTTAAATTCAAAAACGTCTAACATTACTTGCCATGTTACAGACTTGGTCTTGTGTATTCGGTGGATTGGACATGATGATTTAATGTTGATACTGGTATGAACTGGAGTGTGATATATGTAATTTTATTTTCTAATTTAAAATAGGTGGAGGACCTGCTTTCAAAACAAAGGTATCTCGCTGGCACTCAGCTTACAGAAGCAGATATTCGACTTTTTACAACACTTGTTCGTTTTGACCATGTCTATCATGGCCATTTCAAGGTAATTTTAATTTGGCTCTTTTAATAAATTTGTGTCATTTCCATTTGTATCCTGGTCAATAGAAAAATCCCCATTGAAAATTATACATAGTTATTGAATATAAATTGCGAGTGAATTGGGGTGTTGAATAACTTGGCCCTGCAAGGATAGGGTGTTTATTTCTATTGCTGTAAATGGGAGAATGCAAGGTGTGTAATCGGTGTTGGGATATTTAACTTTTTTTTATTTGGCTCGGTCATGGACCACTTTTTGGTCAAATGCTTACCAAGCACTGGATAAATGTTAAAAAAGGTAAAATAACAAAACACATAAATGTAATATTCTAGTGCAACAAGAAGCGAATAATTGACTATCCGAATATGTGGTCATACATGAAAGAACTATACCAGATGGCAGCGTTTGGTAGTACTACCGACATGAACCACATCACAAAACATTATCAGGTAAGTGCTCTATAACCTTTGGTGCATTAAACACACTCAAATTATTTTACTTTTTCGTCTTTTACAGATGAGCCACACAAGTATTAATCCATTTGGAATTGTGTATATTGGACCAGATATTAACTTCGAAGAACCGCATGACCGTGCCTCCAAATTTCCTCTCTAGTGTTGTGTATCACCAGAAGTGTTGTACTACATACAGTATACTCTTCTCCGTCTACTTCATTAGCTGTAACTCTACACTCCTACAGATATTGCAATAGTGTATATAAGGAACCTCATGATCATGCCTCAAGTCACCTGTTGTACTAATAATGTGTCTTCAGAATTTCTTAAGTAAATACTAAATCTTAATTGTTCTTGAAGTGTTACTATACAGATATGGCATCTTTAATAAACAGAATTTTGTACTTTGCGAATAAACAGCACTTGCACATGTTGGTTAGTTCTTCATATTTTTTCACATCATTAAAATACAAAATGAGTTTATTCCTGCAGTATAGTTTGCGAGTGAGCCAGGTCCCAGTAGTGCTCAACTTTGTGTTTTTTAAAGAAGTCTCTCGCCTGCAAGTCGGTGGTGCATTGCTTGAAAGTCATTTCACCGAAATGTCGGTTCTTTGATTCTCCCTCCCAGACCAACTCGCACCACTTTATATCAGCTGCTTCCTCACTCCCATCTGCCTCTGTGGAAACATTCATGTTGTGGTTTATGTTGCATAAACAAAATATCTTGTTGGAGAAACAACCAAAGTAGGTCTTGGTGCAAAAACCATAGATATAAAAGTTAGATGAGTACATATGTTTGGGAAAATTTTGATCCTGAAGAGTCATCGTAGAATAAAGATTATAAATTCTAATCAAACCTGCATGTCTTTTTCCTTTTTTATCTTCCTCCCATTTAATTCTGACCATCATAAGCCTTTGGAATTTTCTCTGAGCTTTTGGTCCTAAGAAGCAAAATATTAATTCTCAGCAGATATCACTGACAGAAGGAAGAAATTTTGTATTTATTTTAATCCACTTTAAAAAAGTCCTTTTGTTGTCTTCAATCAGACTAAATATCACATTGTTTCATAAACAATATAATTGGTGGCCAGTGACTATTAATACAGACATAATAACTTACCTCCTTCCACAACAATGATGTTAATATCAGGATGCATCAAAGTACAGCCAGTCATGTACAGCTGCTTGCTGTTCATTTCAACCTTGAATTTCTTCGATGGATCTCGGAGGTTTCTAACCCTGAAAATGAAGCATGAAGTTATGAGTGTTTATACTATAAGTAAATATCCTTCTCGTTTAAGTGATGAATGTTGGCTGACAGTGACAGGTCAGTGTCAGAATATGAAATGCAAGAGTAAGTTTTTGAATACAGTGAGTAAAAAATCGGTTAGAACTTCTTAAACATACAAAACACTGCTGCAATTGATTAAGTTATCCAACAGTGGTCACAAGATAATTGGGAGATTGAAAAAATAACACAAAAGCCTAGGATATTTATGTAATAATTAATTAATCGTCAGATTACCTCACTCCTACCATTATCACCATTGTATATGATTGAGACATTCCTTTGGTTTTAATAGTAAAACCTAAAAATCCACTGGATTCCGCAGACGCTTTTATCAATTAAGTTATCCAGACCATTTCTAAAACCCATGATAATTTTGCACTTCTGGTATAACCAGAGAAAAACAAACTTAAAATAATTCTACAGCACTTTTACTGCACGTACCTGTACATTGCAACGTAAACGACATCTGATGTGTCTTCTTTTAATTTCTTAATTTTCTTTTCTTTCTTCTGTTGGTCTGTGAGCTTCCTGGCAGCATTAGCTTGTTCATGGGCTCGCTGTCTCTTCGCCATCTGCGCCCTTACGTGCTTCTCCACCTTGGTTGGATCCTGCACCGCATCCGTACCCAGAACTCGCATCAAATTCGAAAGCTTGACTGAAGCACGGTTGGAATAAATATAAGAGGGTAAATAAGATTAAATGAATATTTATAGCTTAATAAACATTTAAAGTTCACAAGTAAACAGGACATAATTACACTTTTGACTGGATATTTTAGATACAAAATTCTGTATCAATCGAAATAAATAATCGCATGTATCAAGCAGTATTTTACAGGTCAGCCCAACCTTTAGGTTCAGGAGCTGGAGCAAGACCAAGTCGGATTTTTTCCTGTTCATCCTTTAACGCCTCCCGTCTGTTCATTCGTCGCATCTTCTTCTTCTCTTTCTTCGTGAGGTAAGTCCCGAGGACAGGTTGCTTATTTCGACTTCCTTTTGGGGATGACAAAATAAAATCAGATATAACAAAAATTTAATTTACAAAAATATGTATAGATAAGTCCGTAGTTAACAGAATTGCACTTAACTTAATTTAATACAGTTCTGGTAAAACAGTGCCATATAAATCGGTGATCGGACAGTATTTATTGTTATAGATCTGCACATAAAAATTTCAAATCATACCTGGAGCATACAGTTGGGCAGGATGTTCAATTAAATTTGTCACAGCGTCATAAGAAATCTGCACCGATTCTATTTCAATGCTGTAATAATAACAGTCAAAATTACACGACGTAGTACAAATTACCTTTTCGAATTCAGATCTTAATACTTAATCGAATTTGGAGCATGTCAATTTGTACTGGGGTAATACAGAAAACTATTCCTGGAAATCTTAGACATAGACAATGTGCATTTCTTTGTGATAAATCAGCTTAATATAATGGCATCTTTGTATATTCAATCTGATAACTGTGTTTTTCTATGTAAAATGAATAAAGGAGTAAAACAAGATTGACTTACTCATCTCTGTTATCAATATAAGCATCCCACCATTCCACATTAGGAATCGCATCCACGTCACATTCTGGTCCAACTTTCGGCGCAATCAGCGCAAGTTTCGAAGCTTGTTGAATTCCGGTACGTTTTGCTGCTTGTGCAATTTCCCCTTGAAGTTTCTCCAGTTGTGACTGAGATGGTAAACCAAGTTTTACAAAAAGCATTAGATGCGATTATAAAATATTCAGTAATTTATACAGTATTTCTTCGGGTGGGACATTCTTTTTTGTAAAATCTTTTATTTTAGAGCACTATATAATTCTACAATGCTAGAATTATATCTGGTAAGTAAGGTTATTTTCAGACTCATAAATTGGATTGCAACCCAAACTAATGGGTTTTTACTGGGAGTATTGCAAGGGTTGTTGTTGGCGTATCTTGCTATTACAGACTGGTACAAAAAGTAGTTTATATAGCTATATATTATTGTAATGACTTCTTACTTTGGTTCGGATTTTTTGAGCGATTCGAACAAATCTTCCTTTATCATGGAATTTAAATGTTCTGCGGGGCCGTGCAGCAGTTTCTTGTTGCACCCGTTCATCAAAATAAACAACATTTGAGCTCCTGGCTTCTTCTTCTGGTTTTTCGTTTAATCTTTGACGGAATTCTTCACGTTTTTTTGCTCGGATGTTTGCCTGTTGGATCGGAATATTATTAACTTTTGGAAGCAATTCCCAACATGTATTATGTTGTGCTCCAACAGCTATTGGTGCAACATGTGGTAAACACGCAAAGGCCAATTACTGAGGTGCCTATCTTCTGATATTTCTATGTTTACATTAACCTAATGAGGATAGTGTAAGTAATTTTGTAATTTTAAGGTATGAATATGGATCACCTTTAGGGTTGGCACTCTGCTTGGAATGTTAAGTAGTTGCCCTGTTGCATCAATTGTTCTTCCCATGTCATCTAATATCAGTGGTTTTGGAGCAGTTTGCACTTTGCTGTAAAAAAAAGAATATTTTATTTATAGCATTGTTTTCCAACAGTTTTACAATCAAAATTTTAGTAAATAAATGATAAAGCTTCCAGATCAATCAAAGGCTAATTTAATACAATGTTCTAGAATAATAACAGAGTAGCTTACTCCTCAATGACAGGAATGGCAAACAGCTTGGCTTGTATTCCAGCAGCCATAGCCGGTACAAGGTTTGGTTTTGCAGTCAATCTCGCCTGTATACGAGCCTGGAGTTCAGCAGCTTTTTGTGCTTTCTCTGCTGCGCTACTTATCAATGCCAATTCCTGTTGACTCTCGCTGCTCAGTTTGGTTGCCTGAAAGATTGGATTATAACACATTGCCTGCAGATTCTTGACGTTTTTGTATATTTTTATTAAATCATGTACATTAGATGTTTTTCTCTGTCAAACATTTAATACCTGGGCCAGTTTAACTTGTGCTGAAAGAGCAGCTGGGTTCAATTGCTTAATTTGTTGTTTCCGTTGCTGTATTTGTTGCCGGGCCATTTCCATCATTTGTTTAATCTGGTCAAAAATACATTATTTACCATGTTAAGTATAGGAAATGAATAAGGTATGAACAAGTAACAGAAAAACAGAGTTTGAGTTGTTTCTTTAATCTTGGGCTGTTATATCTGGCAATTCTAAGTATGAACTGATATTACAGTACTCCAAATTTAAACTATAGAAGTGAACTATTTTAAAAGAAATTACACAAATTTAGTTTTTATCACCTATGAAACTCTATAAATTAAATAGTACCATTAAAGTATCATGAATGGGTTAATGTTGGGGTGAGGCTGGCTATGGATAATAACACCGTCAATATAATATGACATGGTCCACATTTTAAATCATTTTGCATAATTGTACCACTTTTTGGTTGAACACTGCAAACAAATGTACTTATGTTATATATTTTTATTTTAGCCCCAGAGCTCAAGTAATTCTTACTTGATTAGATGATAATGCATCAACATTTTCAGCAGTTTTCTTTTCTTCAGGTTCCCCAAATTTTCGTGACTTTTTCGTGGGTTCTTCATGAACACCATTTTCCTATAAATTTATTGTTTTGGTTCTGTTAAGTTCACTAACAAGGCAGACTTGGTTGTATATATAAATATATGGCTGATGTAACATAACTAATGAGGTCTTAAGTAACCATTATGGAAACACAAACAGGATGGATTAAAAACCAAATTTAGCAAACAACCACTGGGGCCACATATATTTATGCCAACAGTGTCAATCTGTATTACCATTTTTAGCTTATCAACTAAAAAGGAAATGTTAAATGTCTTAAAAGTCGGAACATTTTGACATGCGAACTGACCTTTCGTTTTCTTGATTTCAAAGTTTCCATTTGATTCAGCAGAATTATTAAAGTATTGAGTTTTTGAATACCAATAAGCGAATATCTGTATAGTATAAACTTATACCTGGAATACAGAATTACTTTTATGCCCAACGCTGTCTTTTCGTTTTACCGACGAAGTAATGCGCTCTAGTGGTGGACCATATCAGTGTTAACTAAATCCCCAGTAAAGAAATATCGTATCATATTCGTCAACTTTCAAAGCGTTTATAACGTTTCAAGCGAAGCAGCTGTATTATAAGACTTCCGAGTTTTCCAATTCATACCGAAAATAAAACATGGAAGATGGAACATGAATAGCCTATCCTGTAAGCATAAACCCATAATAGGCATAATAGGTCTACTACGTGAAAAAGTCAAACTGTTTACTATAGAGGTGGCCAGCTTATCCCCATGCTTTCAATAAGTAGGCCTACCAAATCGAATCATCGCACCCAGCGTTAAATTCGATATACTAGTATATTATGTAGTATTCGATCTTCTATGATCTAATCCGAAAAATGAACAACACAAATGTTTGGACACATCGACAATTATTTTTAATCAGCCAGGATCATGCCAGGGCCCGTCACTAGACCGTTTTTTAATGAATAGTTTAGGGTAGGATATTCATATTTATCACCATGAATGGAAAACCAAGGAAAATTAACACACAATCGTCAGATCACGCTACGCCCACTGTCGGGCTACCGTAGCTATTGCAGTATGTATATAATTCACACGTTTCTTTATTTTGGTAGAACGGCCAGTTTCAAATTTGCAACCCTTCGGCTGAAAGCCGATGAACTAACCTACCAAAATAGATGGCGCTAATTAAACTGCTACATCAACTATATAAAACACCAACGATATATAATTGCTACATATCCTTAACCACACATTCATTTTTTATTGGGCAAATGTTCGAACCCATGATGGGTACCATTTGGCCACACGACCGTACATTGAACACACATTCGTTGCATGAGAAATTAAATATTAAATAACTTTTTACGATATCTATGGCAGATTGCGTTTACGCTACATCAGCTGTTATCAGTGACGTAATAAGAATTTCAGGTCGAATTGCAATTCGTTTCAGAAGAAAACACACATACTATTTGAGTCGGGGTAGTCACAGTAAAATGACCTGATAGACAGGTCACTATATTTTTGAAGACAGGCCACTCTTTTTGTGAAGACAGGCCACTCTTTTTTAAAAGCCAGGCCACTATTTTTTTTAGGGCAGGCCACTATTTTTTTAGGGCAGGCCACTATTTTTTCAGGGCAGGCCACTATTTTTTGAAGGCAGGCCACTTTTAAAGACAGGCCACCGTTTTTTGAAGACAGGCCACCGTTTTTTGAAGACAGGTCACTCTTTTTTTGTAGGCAGGCCACTCTTTTTTTAAGGACAGGCCACTATTTTCTTGAGGGCAGGCCACTATTTTCTTGAGGGCAGGCCACTATTTTCTTGAGGGCAGGCCACTATTTTCTTGAGGACAGGCCACTATTTTCTTGAGGGCAGGCCACTATTTTCTTGAGGGCAGGCCACTATTTTGTTGAGGACAGGCCACTATTTTGTTGAGGGCAGGCCACTATTTTGTTAAGGGCAGGCCACTATTTTGTGGAGGCCAGGCCACTATTTTCTTGAGGGCAGGCCACTATTTTGGTGAGGGCAGGCCACTATTTTGTTGAGGGCAGGCCACTATTTTGTTGAGGGCAGGTCACTATTTTGTTAAGGGCAGGCCACTATTTTGTTGAGGGCAGGCCACTATTTTGTTAAGGGCAGGCCACTATTTTCTTGAGGACAGGCCACTATTTTGTTGAGGGCAGGCCACTATTTTCTTGAGGGCAGGCCACTATTTTGTTGAGGACAGGCCACTATTTTGTTGAGGGCAGGCCACTATTTTGTTTAGGGCAGGTCACTATTTTGTTGAGGGCAGGCCACTATTTTGGTGAGGGCAGGCCACTATTTTGTTGAGGGCAGGCCACTATTTTGTTGAGGGCAGGCCACTATTTTGTTGAGGGCAGGCCACTATTTTGTTGAGGGCAGGCCACTATTTTGTTAAGGGCAGGCCACTATTTTGTGGAGGGCAGGCCACTATTTTGTTGAGGTCAGGCCACTATTTTGGTGAGGGCAGGCCACTATTTTGTTGAGGGCAGGCCACTATTTTGTTGAGGGCAGGCCACTATTTTGTTGAGGGCAGGCCACTATTTTGTTAAGGGCAGGCCACTATTTTGTTGAGGGCAGGCCACTATTTTGTGGAGGGCAGGCCACTATTTTGTTAAGGGCAGGCCACTCTTTTGTGGAGGGCAGGCCACTATTTTATTGAGGGCAGGCCACTATTTTTTTAAGGGCAGGCCACTATTTTTTTAAAGGCAGGCCACTCTTTTTTCAAAGGCAGGCCACTCTTTTTTTGTAGACAGGCCACTCTTTTTTTGTAGACAGGCCACTCTTTTTTTGAAGGCAGGCCACTCTTTTTTTGTAGACAGGCCACTCTTGTTTTAAAGGCAGGCCACTCTTTTTTTGTAGGCAGGCCACTCTTTTTTGAAGGCAGGCCAATATTTTGTTAAGGGCAGGCCACTATTTTGTTAAGGACAGGCCACTATTTATTTAAAGTCAGGCCAGTGTTTTGTTGAAGGCAGGCCACTTAATACGTTAAAAAGTAGTAGCAAAACAATTTTGATCTGTGGTAGACAGTTTTGGGTATAAGATAATGATTTATTATTATTTTTAATAATAAATTTAGTGTAAGTATGTGGTATATTTACCAAAATATGTGATATTTAATGTTGTTTTTAATAATGAATTAGTATTTTTTGTTAGCCTAATTGGGAATAGTGACAAATTTATGTCCTATTCCTCTACTTATCAGACCAGATAAACTAAATTGCATATAATATGTGTTAAATGTTGATCTTGTATTATCAGTATGGTATGTTTCAGGGAAATAGTTGTAGCTTATAGCCTGGTTAGTTCAGAAAAATATAGCAGGGGAACCTCTTAACTTTTATTAAGGTTATTAACAATTTACCTGAAAATTACTTAAATGTATATGCATCTGTCATTGGGGTCATGTAGTGAAGTAAACAATTTAAAATATGCCCTACTTTTCAGAATGATCAAGAATGGCTACATTTTATAATTATGCCTTCATGCTTACCATCATTATCTCTGCTTATGGATTTGGATTCTGTCCTACAGTACCCATAACCACCATCAAGTTAACAAGACTGCCATATTGGATTTTCTACTAAGTTACATCTTACAGGTACGGAAGTTTAACATTTTGGTTGTATTTGTCTGGATCGAGTTTGTGTCCAATATGTACATTGCTCAATCAGAAAGGCCCAGAAAAAGTGGTTGTTTTTCTTCCACATACACCCATGTATGTACCCGTAATTTGTAAGAACCACCCTTTGGTTTTATAATGGAATGTTACTAAGTACTGATGACACTTTCAGTGTTTCATCACTTGTGCTTTATTATTATGTATCGGTTCAGAGTGTATTCCCTTTCCCCAGTGGGGTATCCATTCTCACATTAAGAAATTGCAAAAACATGTTGCATGTTCTAGAGCTAGAAAAAGTCAATTTTACAAAAAGTCAATTTTACTATTGAATTAAGATTAAACATTATTGTTTGTATTACCGGTACTTATTTTGCAGTATTGCATGACCAGACTTTCTGCTTCTGTTTTAAAAGAATTGACGCCAGAAACACTCAGCACCGAAAATGATTAACGAAGAAGGGAGTATCTAGTAGGTATAATGTATAATCAATATGACAAGTTGACTTAGTTTTGTACAAGATAACTATTTTGACATATTTGTAGTCTGGGTATATCATTCACAAAGAATAATAAATATTGTATTTTAACAACACTAATGAGGATGCAGTACATACCGGTATATCTTGAATACAACAAAATATACTTTTGTGGCATTGGTAAAGGGATTTATAAACAAAATTTATTTTGTAGTACATCTGGGTGGATAATAACATTGTGACTGCTAATACAATCAACATTACTGTAGAGTTAAAATGTGTCCCGCACTGGATAGATTTCAAAAATGTAGAAATTGTTAATAACACTAATGAGTTTCATCTATTGTTCATGACGGATACTTCAGAACACATTTAAAGTTAATAATTATAAATCCATTTACTCTGTAGTTTTTTAATCATGTCACATGACCGCCAACCATCTATGTCTGGTCACCCCCTTTTTTACTGAGCTATTTCTTTTTGTAAACAATTATTTATTTCACACTGATAATGATTATCTAACTCTAAAAATGTTTATACAATATAAAATACAAAATATATCCAATAAAATGAGGCAGTACTTTCAGTGCGGTAACTTCTGGTCTTCACATACTTGGATATTATGACGTATTGTTTTTCAGACATGCTTCCCTTTTGCATCACATATGTTAAAATCCATTTAAGTATACAAAAATCGATTAAAACATAATATATATATATATATATATGTATACAATTTGTGTGATAAGGTCTGCATGGCTAACATTGGGATTGACCATGCCATGTCTGGTCGAGAGCGTTATTTTATTATCTGTAGTAGCTGTAAGACGGAAGGTTGGCAAGGGCTGTGTGACAATTTTACCACTAGGGTTTGGTTAAAATTTATTCCAAGGGCTTTCTGGTAATGTAACTTGGACAAATTGGACTCTTTTATTTTAATCAATCAGTCTGATGATTATAATATACAGTAGTTATAAGATTATATTATATTATTATATAATATAAAAATATTTTCTAACCGCCGGCCAGTTTTGTTGGTTTGGGCGAAGAAAAAGAATACAACACAGCAATTGACCAACCCAGACATTTCACATTAATATATTTTGAATTACTTGACCAATTTGTTTTTTTTAATAGCTAGGAAACATTTCTTAATGATGATAAATATGAACATTATGTTTATTTTCGCAGGTCCAAAATCGGAATTTAAATCAACATGAAAATGAACGGAAAAAAAGATACAGGATTCCACATATGCAGTTTTCAATACTGGGCTGTGCCTACAACTCGTAAAACGAAGTTCTTTTTGCGAGGTTGGCGGGTGATAACAGATGGTGATAAAACTGGGATAACGAGAGTTGGTTTTTGAGGAGCTACAGCAAGCAACAGTGCTTCGGGCTGGGGTGGCTTGAATCTCCCCTTCTACCTTTGGGATCTTCTCACAGTTAAAGACACAATAAGGAAAAGCAAACTGTTTACGTATACTCGTGTCACGCTGTAGACCCGACGCAATTCGCAGCGAAGCGTTCACGAGTAAAGTATTTTAAATTATTCGTGTGTTTTCATTGACAACGTTTTGACAATAAACAAACTAACGCTCAAACCAGCGTGGAGTCGATTTTGCAGTTGGATTGAGACAGAATATTCGATCCACGCGTGAAATTCATGCGCATGGAGAGATTCATCTTATTAATTGTCAAACGTTACAGTATCCAGACAGATTTTTTTATCACTGAAAAAATGGAGGATTAATTACTACACGACTTAGCCAAGTTAATGCACTGCGCCTCATATTAAATCACCATCTGTTGTGGCGCGCAAACCTCGTCAGCCATTTTTCCGACGAGGGTAAAAAATAACTTTGGCTTCACGTTGTAAGTTTTGTACAATATTAAAAGCTGCACGTGCAGCTGATCGATTGACTCGTCCGACGGGGTTTGTCTGATGAATTATAGTCTTAGTCCGACGGGTTTCAGCCGAAAGGTTCGCAGGTTCACAAGTGATTGCTATCTAGTCGGTTGTGTCCTTGGGCAAGGTACTCTTTTGGACATTACATCGAACCCAGTGGATTAATGGGTTCTACCAAATTAAAGAACGTGTGAATCATATACAACACACTGCAAAAGCTCCGGTAATCCGACAGTGGTCGCGTGGTTTTCTGACGCTTGTGTTAACACCCTTAGTTTTCCCATTTACGGAAATAAACATGAATATTTTATCCTATAATAACGTTATTATAATTGAAATCAAAAGATACCATTATATGTGCGTACGCTTACTTCGATAGGTTCCGGTAAGTTCAATTAATTAACCGATGGACGTGGAAATGAACTGCTGCGCAGGCCAATCACGGATTGTTTGCCCAGCTTCAATAGCATGTGGGTTTTGAGTTTGTTGTTCACGGCATAGGATAACTACTATTTTCAGTCTACAGTGTCCCACTACACGGATAATTTTTAATAGAGTAGAAAGTCTTAATTTTTTACTTGGTGTAATATTCCCCTACGTGTTTCTATTCACAAGGATAAAAAAGGAATATCATATCAGCTTTTAGCAATATTTCTTAGGAAAGGCCATATGAGAATTGTAATAAAACCACGAGTAAAACTGAACGAAAATTTGTATTAAACGAAATAAAAGGTTGCTCTTAATTAGTGAAACGGACAAATCCAGGTGTCCTGAGATAACATATCCATCTTTTTTTTGGATATCCTCAGACATTCTCTGTGATACCACTTTGGGCACTGGTCACAGCCAATCTAAAAGTAAATATTGTCAAAAACTAAATTGACTATTTAAAAACAAGCTTACCCATTCCATAGATTTGTTAATTTTGTTTTTCCCGCAGCAGCTACAAAAGCTTTGTATTGGATCTGAATAAAAATAAATATTAATGAATCAAAGATTCCAAGCAAAAAAACATAAAATGTGTGTATCGCATGGATATAAGAACTCCTTGAAAAATAATATGTTTATACCCGATGCACGCAAAATTGTTTTTGCCAGTTGTAGCCGGTGTTTTTTCATGTCCATTATGGTATTTGAAAACAATGGAGTTTTTTCTTGTATAAGATCTTCCGCGATCTAAAATAACAAACATAAATTAATAAAGTATTATACTTGTATAATTAAAACAAAGTTACTTTCTTACTTTTAAAATATAAACCCCGCAGTTAGAAAAATCTGCTTGAATAGGAGTGTTTTACAACCGTAGACTTCCAATTAATTTCCGCCAGATGCTTGTCTTTAGGATTTCTTCTTAAAGATAAATACTTCCTAAACATAAATAAATATTTCTTCATGGAAACAGATCAAAAATTAAGATTGTGTTACCAATACTTTAAAATGTACAAAAAAATTAATTTACCTGAAACCTGCAATTGCAATTTCTCCGGATTCCTTTGTTGAGCCGAATGGTTCTACCAATCCGACTTGGTTTTGTCTCACATCGACAAACTATGGTACAAGAATTCCCGTCATTTTACGGTCACAAACATATTTAAATAAATAAATTGCTTACCAATAGATTCCAATGGTTATTGTTTTTGTTAAACCCCCCCGCGAATGATATCATAGTCCGAGAATGTAGTCTAAAAAGAAAAACAGTAGCCTACATTCATATAATAATTCATTTAAATAAATATAAAAGATAAACATTAACTTACGTTGTTGAGTGGATGGCGTTTTAAAATGTTGGGTTGGCAACGAACTATGCTTCCAATTACAAAACAGTCAATGACACATACTGACAAAGCTTTGCTTTGTCTTGCCAATAGATTGAGGCAAAAATCGATGGTCTAAACAAAATTTCAACAATTGTTACAAACGATAACAGCTAAGTAAATAAGACTTTAAACTTACAGCGCCATCCAGCCAATTTGCACCTGACAGCGTGTTGAATGAATCGTGTCTTAAAACACATTTCCCATTTTCAATGGACGACACAACAATGCATTGTGGGGGGGTTTTAAACAATAGATTGGCCTCATAGTGAAACCGAGAAGGTGAAGCTGATGTCAAGGTTGGAACCACAGACGGGGATGAATTTGAAGCAGATGGATTCAGAGGGGATGGTAGGGGCAGGGGAGATGATGGTTCCAGAGGGGGTGGTTGGAGCGGGGGGGATGATGGTTCCAGAGGGGATGGTAGGGGCAGGGGGGATGATGGTTCCAGAGGGGATGGTAGGGGCAGGGGGGATGATGGTTCCAGAGGGGATGGTAGGGGCAGGGGGGATGATGGTTCCAGAGGGGATGGTAGGGGCAGGGGAGATGATGGTTCCAGAGGGGGTGGTTGGAGCGGGGGGGATGATGGTTCCAGAGGGGGTGGTTGGAGCGGGGGGGATGATGGTTCCAGAGGGGATGGTTGGAGCGGGGAAGATGATGGTTCCATAGGGGATGGTTGGGGCAGGGGGGATGATGGTTCCAGAGGGGATGGTAGGGGCAGGGGGGATGATGGTTCCAGAGGGGATGGTAGGGGCAGGGGAGATGATGGTTCCATAGGGGATGGTAGGGGCAGGGGGGATGATGGTTCCAGAGGGGATGGTAGGGGCGGGGGGGATGATGGTTCCAGAGGGGATGGTAGGGGCGGGGGGGCTGATGGGTTTCCAGAGGGGATGGTGCAACCCATTGGCCGCAGGAGCTGACGATCTATTATGAAAAAAAAATTAAAATTACACAAAACATGACATACTGGTAGAGCAATATAAATAAATTGTTCAACAACCTCATAAGAATTATTATACCTTGGACAATTGCAGTACCATAACCCATTTCATTTCTTTTTAAGTCAATATCAAATAATCGTTTTGCATTTTTTATATATCGAGCATTGATTTCATCATTGCTCAAATGAAGGTTAAGTCTTGTAAAGAACATAAAGTTCACAAACCCCATTGAGTGCATAAAGTGCCTGAAACAAGTTTTGGTTTTAATACTAAGCAAAATAATAGGATGACATAATATACCTGTCTCTTGCCATTCTGGCATTACACTGTTCTGCAACACTGGAATTTACAAATTGCAGTGTCTCACAGTTTGCCAAACTGCGAAAGGATTTTTCCGGACATTTTTTCTTTGATTTCATATGAAATCTATCCAATAGACTAAAAAAAGTGTCCGTAGACTCCAAATTGATCTGTACGGGCGTGAGATTACCATCTTTTTCTATTTTAAGGTTTTCCGTTGTCCAACCATACAACATTCCATTGTAGGGAGCAAACATGCCCGGTTTTCTATTTTCTCCATGATGAGCGATCTTTGAAAAGATTGATGTTGTTTTCGTTTAAATAAAATATTTTCAATGAAAAGACCATTAACCAAGAGCCTACATATAAATAATATAAGGTATTTAGGCCACGACACCATATTGCCAGTATAAGCTGCAATCACCCACGCACCAGTAATTCGGGTTCGCATATGCAATTTAACAGCGCCCAGTGCTGACCCCTTTTAAAGGCTAAGTTTTGAGCCAGCGAAGGTACCAGCTGCAACACCTTTTTACAAAAATATCTCTAAATGAATTTAGCGATGGTAGCTTTTTTCACTTGGAAGGAGTGTGATCGACGCTTTACGCCACCATGCGGCCCGCTATTTAATATTCAAAACAATTCGATAGCAAGATAGTTAAAACATTTTAATGAACCAGGCACGAAAACATTAACTGAATTATTCTTTTGGTACATCAAATATAACAAGAATTTTACGGAAACGTCTTAAAGTTTTCTAGTCCCGTTTATAATTAAATTACCCGTCACTAACCTGAGATGCAATATCACTTATAAAGACAGTTGGCTGCTTTTTGAAAGCTTGAAGGCCATCCACATAATCCCTTGCACTCTCATGCCTTAGTAAAGTTTTCATATAATAGCAAACTCCATGAGGACATCTGAAGTGCACGACTCCACCTTATCAACATCAAATATATTGAGCATTTTAAGAAGTAACGATCATATAATACTCGTGCACAAAAAGTCTAACTTACAAATAATTACTTAATTAACACTGTTTTGTATTAATAAGCATTTGTTTACCTCCGCATTTTTTTATTCTTTTAAAAAATTTGGGAAAAATGTCTTTAAAAAGAACCATCTCATGTAAGCTGTTGATTTGATCCTCCGTAGAGCCCTTGCTAGATATACCCACTTCCTCGCAGAGCTTTTTTAAAGTATTCTACAAAGAAGGTATGTGTTAACTATATTTTTACTTAGTAATGTGTACTATATGTAGCTAATTGACTAACGCATATGTTTGCACAACAATCGTCCACGGGATAATTTGTAAACTATATAAAGTCATAATTTAAAAACTAATAATAAAAAATAACCATTGGTAAATAATTACCTTATTCTTTTTATTCAATGCATCTAAAATAACCTCTTGCGATAGAATAACATTTGTTTGAGGCTTGGTTGATTTTGGTTGATCGAGCACAAAACATTTTTTATGTTCCGTGTTTAATATTGTGTTGGAGAGCCTGGAGTTTACACCCAGCCATGGTGAAACCATGTTAAGAGCCACGTCTTTTTTCCATGGGTTTTTACACCCTGAAGATGCAATAAACAGTATAAATAATAAATCCTCATTTTTCTGTACTAATCATTAAGTTATTAACCCTGTTTATATAGAGCGTTTTGCGTATGCAATATGCAGGAACTTATTATTGTTATAGTTCGTAGTGCAAAAAACAATTTTTTTAACTGTTTTCACATCATACCATAGAAACCTCTTCCAACAATCTCCTTTTGATAACTTGACCATGCATCGCTGCAGTTTATGTTATCCGCACAGTTTTTGTCATGTCGGACTGCTTCCACTATATAAGTGACAAGAAGAAAACCAAAATAAATATTTGCCACATATACAATATTTAACCTTATATAACGTCAAAACTATATCGTTATGGAGTTTAAAACATATCTACCTGGTCTCTTGCAGCAATTTGCCCAATTGCCATCGCCAATCAAAACTGTTGGCAGGTTGCCGCATTTTAGACACGTGAAATCATAACTAAAATCACGAAGAGCACAAAAGTGCGAGAAGGCATTCCGTAAGTCTGCCATGGGCAACGCTACGTCCTTATTGAAGAGAACATTCAAGTTCGTTTCAACATTTACATGGAACTATAAAATAAGAAAAAGACAAAAGGTTTAAACAATATTTAAAAAAAACTATTACGAAAGTATCAATTCACACTATACACAGTAGTAACGAGTAACGTATATATTCATATATTTATACAAATATTCCAGGGATATTATAAGTGCGAATTAACAAAAATATTAATCTAGGTCCAAAAATTTACCTTTATACCCTTTAAAAGGTGTTCACACAAGCACAAAGTAAGCATTATCTTGTTGTTGAAATTATGAAAACCCGAACGATAATCTTGAAAGCGAACGAGAAAGGTGCAATTTGGACATTTCTTTATAACAGCGATTAATCCTGGCAACATATAGAAAAAATACATGAAGCTTTATAAAATTGTAAAAAAAACATTTTTCGTTTTTACTCATGTAATTTACTTTTACCATGTTACATGCATGTGCTCTGATTGGCTTTCATAAAAGTACCTTTAAATATATATAAAATTATACAAACCTCTCCAAATTTTATTCATCCCGAAGACTGCACACTGTTGTTTTTTCGATATGTTAAGGTGTGTTCTGCAGTTAGGACACAATTCCTCATCCGGTATAAACAGAGCTGGGGGAGGTAATTCTTGCAAGTATTTTTCTTCCAGTATTTCCGGAATCGATTTGAAATTTAAAATGTAGTCCATTTGTTTCTCATCTATCACAGACGGCTCTTTTTTTCTGTACAATAAAAGGTATTTAAGAGTAGAGAAAATGACGAAAATGATTATTGCCCAAGAAAATCTGTTTGGGAAATATGTGCACATAATCAAGTTCTGTTTAAGATTTAACAGAAAACAGCAGTCCACAGTAATACAACTAATGTGTATAAGCGGATACTTTATAAGCACGGTTGACCCTGTGCTTTGCCGCGACCTTGTTTCTCCCAACTTGAAAAACAACAGTACATATCCTTATCTTTACACTTCTTGTCAACAATCTTGGTGCATATTTTTATATACTTTATAATATTACCAGAAGCCGCACTAAGAGACTAACAAAATGTAGTGATTATGGTAAAACCTTGGGGTGGTAATATTCATCAGCGGTGAATCAAACTGCAAGGAATGCCACTTAGCAGCTGACTGGTGATGGCACACTTTAGTTTCGCCGGATAAGGGACACTGACACGCCCATCTCTCCGTTTCAGCATCGAATGTAACCCGGACTCGACGACAACTGCTAAAGTATTCTGCTTTTTTGCAAAACACCGAGTAATATGAGTACCTTGAAGAGTAACCCAAACTTAAAAAGTCAGGTTTTACAACCAGGGGGACGTTTTCTTTTTTGCATAGGTAGTATCTTTCCTCTAGTAGTTCAAATGTTTGGTCGGAAATTACTTTAAGTGATTTCATAGTTGTTAAATATTTCAGTTCAAGCGGCTTCTCTTCTTGAAAATTCGAATTCTTGACTGCTTCAAGATGCGGGCACTCCATGCCTGGATTTTTCTCCGCTGCATGGGCCATTAAAATTTTGCAGTTTTCATTTGTACAAACCAATATTTTGTTTTTTGTGTGCTTTTGCACATGAATTGGAGCTATGATGCCTTGTGGTGAAATTCCGACCATGTATATTCCACTTTGCACATCGATCGTGACAGCGGGATACTTAACCTGCTTGATACCGTGGCGAAGTTCGCCATGCCGTCTCAGCGACGCCAAAGTTTTAAAATCGGATGGGCAATGCTTACATATATACTCATTGTCGTCTCTGTTTTCAAAGACACCTGTAATAGGTACTTTATTAGATTTTTTATGAAAATGTGGTGTCAAAGAAAGGTATTCCTGGGCGGTATTATATGAGTTTGTTTCGTTAAGTTAATACTAGGAATTTCTATAAAAAGATTATGTTAAATGATCAGATATTGCACTGATTTTTATTGCATGTCACTTTATTTCTTCAAAGGGGCATGTTATAATTTTGCTACACACATTTGGAGTAAAATTGCCTAGCACATTTTTTGATTGGAATGGACTTTTGGTTCTCTATCTTCGCTTACCAATAATGTGTTCGTGTGCGTTGTGGTGAACTCAACAGTTAAATGGATAGCAATCAACTATAATTAACCTTAGGGTTTTAATTTTATTCTGTAACCGTTTTGGCACTCCGATATCTAATACAAAGACGCAGGTGCTTCATAATAAACACAATATAGCTAAGGGCTTAATAGGTTTATGTAATATTTTGAAAAAATATACCTTGACTTTTTAATGCTGTAGTTATGTCATCTTCCATTTCTCGAACTAGGTTACTATCTAAAAAAAGATATGTCTGCTGATATAATAAAGAAGTGGTAAAAAAGTATTTAACCGAAAGTTTTAAAAAGCCATTTTATGCATCTTTATGGTATAAATATAATTTTCCATGCATAAAATAATGTGTAAAAATGTACGATACTAACCAATTTCAAAAGAATTTATGTTCTTTTTTTCGCATTTTTTTAAATGGTCTTCAAACGGGGCTTTTCTTCCAAACACCCTTTTACAGAATTCGCAATGGTAGTGGCTCCGTTGGGCTTCCTTGGCACTTTTTCGTGTTATACACATTTTCCGACATGGAAATAAAAAAGCTGCAACAAGAAGGTTATCGTATTTTACTTAAACAGTACTTTTTTTCTTTAAAAGAGTGTAATTCATATTTTTAAATGTACATACACATATATCTATATTGTGTTAGTTCACTGTACATCGTTCTATTTTATCGCACAACAAATAAACTCATACGCTATGTAACAATACAATTGCCCCTGCCACTTTTAAATTGGCGTTTATTTGACAGAGCATTTTATACGTACATAAAAAAACGTTTTTTTTCAGCGGCCTTACTATATATTCCGAAGTTAATTTAAGTAAAAACATGTGTATTTATTGATGTCCGTGATTTTTTAAATAAATGTAAACAAAAAACAATAAGCCATTTTTCTATTAACCACTTACCATTTTTTCCCTTAATTACTTGCTTTACGGCATGCAAAAAGTGTTGCTTCATGTGTCTTTCAAACTTTTCAGCAGTAACAAACTTTTGGTTGTCACACTGAGGACACTCATGTGGCCGTTGGTTTCACAGATTTGTTGAAAGATTTGATCAAAATCATTTCCATAAAACATCATGAAATCTAAGACTTACAAACTAAGGCTTTTCTAAAAAAACTTTAATAATCTCGTTAACCAAGCATGCGATCAGAAATTTTCGCATCGAAATTAGTTAGAGAAATATATTCAAAGAGAAAGTTATATATACGGCAGCGAGTGTATTTATGACATTTGTGAAAGCTAATCCCTTTCCTTTAACTTAATTTTAAGCAAACTTCGGCCTATCGTATAGGTAAGGATTGTTTTGCCCTGACCCAACTTACACCTGGTCCTAATAAACAGTCGCGTCCATCTTTTTGATTACTCGTGCAAACGCTCATCTTATGGTAATAATAAAAGATAATACACTAATAAATCTTGAATAATAACAGTCTGCATTTAATTTAAAATAAAGTAAAAATTGTTTCTTAACTTGTTCACGCGTTTCGCAAATTTAAAGTTTTAAGATTTTAAAAATTCCATGATTTCTTGTTGTTTGCAAAATAGAGTCCTACACAAAATTTTAACTACGTAAGTCTATGTCCGCGCATTGAATAAATTTATTTAAAATTTGTTTTTAGTTACGCCGATAATTGTGGAGATCAATGCGCAATACGTAATTACGCAATGAGATATCTTAGACGCGCACAACTTCCAGCCGTTGGAATATAACATTCGTTTAAGCAATTATTCCACGCAAGTAATGAAAGCCGAATCGTTTACGCCCCGAAGATTTTTTTTGTTTTATAACACGGGCCTAAGGTTCCAACGGTTAAAAACTGATCTAGCGATTTTACAGAATTTGGTAGGTCTATAATGCAAAACCTTATTGTAGAGGCGTACAACAACGACTGCTGACTGACTATGCTTCGTAAAATAACTCTAAAAAACTAGGGGCTTGTTATACCCGTAACTCGTTCGCCATAACGAAAGCGCATCTATTTTGCGAAAGCGTCGTCCGAACATCTCTTTAAGGGGGGGAAATCGGAAATTATCCTTTTTCGTCAGTAGTCCGTCGCCTACCTTTTTTGCGTTTTCTGTGTGTGTGTGTGTGTGTGTGCGCGCGCGCTGCGCCGCACAATAAACTCGCTCTGGTTTAAACGTACATTTGAGATTTTAACAATACTATATTTATAATTGTAACAACAACCTTTTAGTTTAGCACACAACTTGTGTGTGCATTTTTCGATGCGTATGATTACCAGTCTATTTATAACAATTAAAAAAAATTAATCGTTTTTTTAACTGACCTTGATACAAATCGTAGCATTATTATGTGGCTTTTCAACTAAACAATTAAATTGCGAAACACGTTTCAACTGTTAAAGTTTGGAAACAATTTTCACGATGCACAATATAAGATAATTAGGTAATAGTATTTATTCATATCTACAATTTAAATGCTATCCTGGAATGTTTTGATGTTTATTTAAATTTGCTACAACGTGCATTTGTTTACCTTTTATAAATAGATACTGGCCGGAATATATGAATATTAATTAAATGTAGAGACCTAGCAATATGCCTTTATACAGTGTTATAGAGAAATTTAGGACTAACGTCAATCATCTATTTCCCTCAGAATATATGTTTTCATTGAAAAGTATATTAAATTAATTACTACAAGATTTACCAAAATTAATAACTAAAGATTTTATTTTTTTAGATTTCATTTTTTGTATTTATTAAAAACATTAATGTTAAAGTGGTATAAATATTTACAAAAATAAGCATGTGTAGTCTTTAAATATTTTTTCACTTATTAATTAATTGCGTCATATTTAAAGGTAGAATAAAGTCCGTGATTAGCACGGGAAAGTGACCTACTTTTCTTGTATCTACGCGCGCTTTTAGCGCCTCTGTATGCGACGTAAATGATAATTAACGGGCAACGCTAAAGGGAGGGAAAGCGGGCAGGAGGGAAGGAGGGAAACTGCTCACCAAAACTATGGAAATTAATTTTACCCTTTCCCTAAACACAAATCTCTAACCCAATAATAACCCTTACTCTAGCGCCCATGTTTAAAACTTACTCTTATGCCTTAATATTCATTTTAGCAGTTTTCTTCCTTCCCGTCTTCCCCCCCTTCCCTCCTTTAAGTTTTCCCCTAATTTTTGTCGCACGCGTGGTAAGACGTTGCGCTGATAATTAAAGGAACGCATAATTGAAGGAAAGATTTTTGTTGCGCGATGGATCCTAACCGCGATTTTACGTTTTTAAATTCGAGTCATATTTTTATTAATTTTTTTGTAAAGATTCGAATCCCTACAGATTAAAATATAAAAGATTCGAAATTCTATATTGTTCATTCCTTATCGTGAGCTAAGCGTATTCGCACCAGTCACCAAAAGGAAATATACACCTGCTAATTTTGACCAGCAGGTGGAGGTCAAATGTGTGCCTAACAATGCATACTAAACGTCCGGTTTACGAATATTTACATTACTGCGTACACAACACAAAATAGCAGAAATAGTCGATTAAAAATCTATTAACCATATACGAGGCAGATATCACTTAGCTGATCAAGAATTGCCTAATCGGACAAATTTTTAATAAGAAAATAATTTTATTTAAATATTTAAATAAGAACACAATGTTAAAGTGTTTAAAAATTAGGTTTTTTGTAAAGGGGCGATTTAGACCGCAAAAGCCGGTTCTCTCGAAATGCTACTGCTTACAAATAATCTTTGTACAACAGAATGTTAACTTTGACACTTCCCAATATTATCTAACTTTTTAATCGCAACAATGTATATCAGATTATTAACAAGCGACTTATTATAAATACACACAGTAAAGAACTCCGATATTCCCCTTGGTTTCCAAATCTTATTGGGCCGCATTAAATTATAACCATAACGTCCAGTGAAACATAAAATTAGCACATGTTTAAATGTGACGAGTTGCGATAATTCGAAGTAACAAACATGGCAGTTAAATTGAAGACAAGCAGAACAATATGACCGGTAACCTTCCATTTACGATGAAGGCAATAAGACAGCAGAAGACTGCATTTTATTCCAAGTGCAAACAGCATATATTGTTCGTGTTTAAAAAAATCATGTGTGGCATTTTTTCTTAAAGCCCGTGTGGCCTTGTACGAACGTACCCTTTAGCCCATTCATCGTTTTTTTAAATATGTTGTCGGTTTTCCACCTCTACGCTATCAGAGTCAAAATATAATAAACTCAACGCTAACCGTATTACTGTTTAAATTTTAATTTATAAAAAATCATCCGCTACAGTGGCGTATTATGGATTGGATTAGAGAAAGGGAGGTAAAAAAGAAAGTAAAAAATAAAGTATTTTTGACAACGTGATAAAACTTTACATCATTATAATTCAAGATCAAGGTGTGTGTAAAGGGAAGCAAGGAGAACAAATGAGTTGTTTAACTGCAATTTTTAACTGCGAATGCTTTAAAAAGATCGATTTTAAAAAAGATCGCAGTTTTTTGGACAACAACGGTGCGAGTCACTTCGACTAGTCACGTCAGGCGACGGTGACGCCTATAATGTAATGTTAAAGCGAGGCGTCAGCAACCGAAGCGTCAGGCTGGCGAACCCGTCAGCAACCGAAGCGTCAGGCTGGCGAACTTGTCAGCAACCGAAGCGTCAGGCTGGCGAACCCATAGTTGTCACTTTGGTAATATTTTAGTGTAATCAAGGAATTCTAATAAAATTCTGTATGTTAAATGAAAGTGTACACAATGCAAATTTCGTTGATTACGCAAATTTCGCCACAATAAATCGTACAGGAAAATGTTTACTCTTGAAATGAGAAATAAAGTATTCAATTGCTTATGGGTGAGGGGCAAGTGGTCTGTTCAGTTTGCAATCTTGTAAGACATGCTTATATTCTGTTTGGATTCAACTTTAGCTGTTGTTTGTTGTATGTTGATGACTTTGCTGCCTCCTAGTGAAAAGAAAATGTAATACTGAATTGCTTTTAGCTGAAATCATAAACACACAGACAGACATATATATATATATATATATATATAAATGTGTGTTTGTGATATATATATATAGGATAGGATATTCATCTTTATCCCCGTGAATGGGAAAACCAAGGGGGTTATCACACGAGCAATCGTCAGATCACCTCGCGCCTATCGTCGGGTTACCGGAGCTACTGCAGTGTGTTGTAAATGATAGACACGTTCCTTTAATTTGGTTGAACCCATTAATCCGCTGGGTTCAGGCAATGTTCGTTAAGTGCATTGCCCAAGGACACAACCGCCTAGCTAGCGACCAGTTTCGCACCTTCAACCTTTCGATGGAAAGACGACGCACTTAACCGCTAGACCAACCGGATATATATATATATATATGGACAAGTTTATATATCAAATTTGTTTGATATGCTGGACCTAAATAAACCTTGTTTTAAATCGATATGTAAAAGTATAGATAGAACATCATACCTACAACGAAGCACTAGGTAATATAATAAATATTTAATTCTACATATTGCAAGTCAAATGTTTATATATAAGTACAGTACTTGCGATTACATGCAGTTGACAATACAACACATCTCTGCTGCCTTTCCACGCTATTCACACTCCTTGTGTTATAAGATATGATATGTATTAAATACTTAATCTAATAAATAAGAATGATGGTTTAGCACTTATCCCAGTATTGTTGGGAATAATCTTACATTGTTATGAAACAGATAGGATAGGATATTCATGTTTATCCCCGTGAATGGGAAAACCCCAGGGGTTATCACACGGGCAATCGTCAGATCACCTCGCGCCCATCGTCGGGTTACCGGAGCTATTGCAGTGTGTTGTATGTGATAGACATGTTCCTTCAATTTGGTAGAACCCATTAATCCGCTGGGTTCAGGCAATGTCCGTCAAGTGCCTTGCCCAAGGACACAACCGACTAGCTAGCGACCAGTTTCGCACCTGCAACCTTTCGATTGAAAGGCGACGCACTTAACCGCTAGACCATCGGGCCGGACCGCTAGACCATCGGGCCGGACCGCTAGACCATCGGGCCGGTAATTTTAATGATAACTAAGAATACTTTATTGAGCTTGGTACTCTCTTTTCATCTTCTACACTGCTTTCACCATCAATCCACGGTACAAAATACAATTGCAGACAGTTGCTGACGTGTTGGTTGCTTCCTACTCAGCTAAGCCTGACGCTTCGGTTGCTGACGGGTTCGCCAGCCTGACGCTTGGTTGCTGACGAGATCGCCAGTCTGACGCTTCGGTTGCTGACGGGTTCGCCAGCCTGACGCTTGGTTGCTGACGAGATCGCCAGCCTGACGCTTCGGTTGCTGACGGGTTCGCCAGCCTGACGCTTGGTTGCTGACGGGTTCGCCAGCCTGACGCTTCGGTTGCTGACGGGTTCGCCAGCCTGACGCTTCGGTTGCTGACGTCTTGCTTTAACATTACACTTCTAGGGAGCCGTTGCAGGTCGCTTGCCTACTGTGCTAGATTGCTCCTTGTAGGCCCCAGGTAAGCCGGTTACAACACCTGATGCGATCTGCGATTTCCTACGCGCTGTCTCGAATCTCGGAGGTGCGCTAATTAATTGAGGTTTTCTGCGTAAACGTCTCCTAGCCTGGATTATAATCTTCTGTGGTTCGTCGATCAACGCCCCAGTAGTTTTATAACATCAATTGTATTGAGCAATTGAGGCGATTAATTTAGTACCAATTACGAGGAAAATTATTAGATGTTGCAAAGATATAGATTCCAGATAAAACTCTCAGTATCAACACATACAAGATGATTTCTTAAAGGGGAACTGAAGTCAATTTTAAGAATATCTTAATAAATGGAAACAAATACGCTGATTTCAAAAATCAAATCAGTTTCTTCCAATATTTTTTGGTTAAAGAGTTATGAGCAAATATGTATTTTATTTTATGTTAGGGGATTTCCCGTATTACGTCACTGACGTTGTTGAGATTTCGTGCCTATATGCATTGTATACAATCATGTGTCAGTTTAGAGGTGAATTAGTAACAGAAGCGCCTGCAGGAGCGTTGTATTTTCGTTTTTATTATGGAGACTTAGCATAACACTTGTCATATAGTCTTACTGAACCAATGTACATGGTGACAGCTTACTTTAAGCGCGGTCATTAAGGCCTGCACGGTCCTGGACCTAAGCTGAATGCTGAGGTATACAGGTCTCGTATTTAAATGACTTTAGAATAATAAGTCTTAGCAATTTATATCATAAATAATAAAAGTGAAAACAGAACAAGAAAACTATAACAGAATGCATTAAACTGTAACTGCCAGCAATTTATAGAAATAAACCAGCCATTAGGCAAAGGCTAGACTATGCGGTGGGAAAAGCCTATTTCTTTCATGGTTTACCTTGGCTGTTTGTATAACGTTTTGCTGTTGTGTATGTGGTGCATTTAATGTCTGCTGTTATTGAAACTGAGCATTAGCCTACTGGTTGAGTATACCACTTATTGCAAAAACCAGTTAATCCACAGTTGAGTAGCTGATGTGTAGTCTGACAATAAGTACACAGCAAGCACTCAGATAAGTAAGTGAAGAATATATATAATAGATCTTTACTTAACTACCCAAATAAGTTAATAAGAATATACCACATTTCTAATTTAGTTCTTTTTATTAGATATTGTAAAATGCCTAAAGTTAAGCCACTGAGAAGGAAGAAAGAGTGATTGGAGTATATTGTTTTGCTCCAGGATGTACAAATTCCTATTACAGCACACGAAATTCCAATCCACCTGTGCTCTTCCATCGATTTCCTCACAACGACAAAAAACAGTTGAAGCAACGGATACAACAATGCAAGCTTTCTAAACTACCTGGAAAAAGAACCGCAGTGTGTAGTGCACATATTTGTGACAAGGATTATCATAGTAAAATTGTATTTGACTCCAATGGAGTAGCCAAGATGATGAAAACAAACCATTTGGTGAAAAATACAGTTCCAACCAATTTTAAATTTTTCTGGTTATGATTTTAAACATGTGATCAACCCCAGTACATCAAGTGCAACTTCAAGAACTTCTTTATCCAAGCAGATAATTGAAAAATAAGGGCTTTTAGTATTGCAAGTCCAGTCTGGCATTATTTTGTGCACAAATGCATGTACATTCATGCAGCATAAACATTCTTGCGGTGTGTCCATAAGAATACAGTTTTTGCAACGGCACCAAGTCATGTCAATAGGTAATGTTTTTAAATAAACATTTTCTTCTATGGGGCTTGCATCTTCAAAGATACTTTCAGACGTTTTCCTTGGTTCAAACGCACATGACTAAATTTGTGTTGTCTTATTGTGTACAATAAAACTTCTTTCATCCATGCCAGAATGCTGAAAACTGTCATCCATTTTAGTGTTACAACATTAACTTAAATTTACTCTAGAAATGAAGAAAACAAAAGAAATTTGTTAAAACTTCTATGCATATGTATACCAAATCTCTCACACTCTCAGTTTGTAGCCTAGGGGTTGATAATAACATTGTTAGTCTACGTTGCAGATTATGGCTATATATTGAAAAGCAACAATCATGAAAGAAATAGGCTGTTCCCACCGCATAGTCTGATCTTTGATTGATGGCTGGTTTATTTCTATAAATTGCTGGCAGTTACAGTTTACTGCCTCCTGTTCTAGTTTTCTTGTTCTGTCTTCACTTCTATGATTTATGATATAAATTGCTAAGACTTATTATTCTAAAGTCATTTAAATACGAGACCTGTATACCTCAGCATTCAGCTTAGGTCCAGGATCGTGCAGGCCTGAATGAGCGCACTTAAGGTAAGCTGTCACGCGGGTACATTGGTTCAGTTAGGCTATATGACAAGTGTTATGCTAAGTCTTCATAAAAAAACGAAAATACAACCCTCCTGCAGGTGCTTATGTTACTAATTCACCTCTAAACTGGCACATGATTGTATACAATGCATATAGGCACGAAATCTCGAGACGGGCTGTTCACCAAAAAATGACGCATGCGACACGCCACTATTTTAGAGGCGACACGCCACTTTTTCACAGGCGACACGCCACTTTTTTTAGGCGACACGCCACTTTTTTTTAGGCGACACGCCACTTTTTTTTAGGCGACACGCCACTTTTTTCGAGGCGACACGCCACTTTTTAAGAGGCGACACGCCACTTTTTCCAAGGCGACACGCCACTTTTTCACAGGCGACACGCCACTTTTTGAAAGGCGACACGCCACTTTTTCCGAGGCGACACGCCACTTTTTTCGAGGCGACACGCCACTTTTTCCGAGGCGACACGCCACTTTTTTCGATGCGACACGCCACTTTTTTCGAGGCGACACGCCACTTTTTTCGAGGCGACACGCCACTTTTTTTGAGGCGACACGCCACTTTTTCCGAGGCGACACGCCACTTTTTCCAAGGCGACACGCCACTTTTTGAAAGGCGACACGCTTCCTTTGAAAACAGCATAAGAGCGCATTGTTTTTAATCAGACGATCGCAATAGAAAGATGTTTCTTAATAATATTGCAGATGACTAAGCATATTGAAGTGCTTTGATTATCCTAAGTATAATTTATTTGAACTCAATCGAAATAGTTTTTATGTGAAAACAATAGCGCATTGGTTTTAATTAGACGTAGATATTTTGAGAAATTCTTAAAGTTTTGTAACAAAAGTAAGTATTATGTGAAATTTGACTGCCAAATATCGTTAATTTGTATTTTGTTTTAAAGCAACTTAAAATACAACTATGAGTACGATGCATTTTGGTACCACCTTGGATGATGTCATCTCCAATATGTCCGAAAATAAGTGTATGGTTTGTCATAACAAGGATTTCTCAACACTTTCCTCAAAAGACTTCAAAGCGCACTTAAAAAAACACTGGGTCCAATCAGTAAGCCATAGCATTGGTGAAAGGAAAGGTAAATATATATATAACCTCAAACCTTTAATTACATAACCATAATGGTCTATAGGACAAATAACGTTTTTGCTAAATTATTATGTATTATTTTAGGATATGTTTTCCCATGTCGCAAACTTTGCCCTGGAATTACTAGTAAAAGTCTTAAGGAAAGGCAGCGCAGCCACTACCACTGCCCACATTTACAATGTCAAAAGATGTTTGGAAGGAAACAATCGTTCAAAGAACACTTGAAAAAGTGTAGCATAGGTAACATTTAATCAGTATTTATATGATTATAGAAGTATTTGTCTTTTGTAATATGTTCTGTTTGGATTGTTAGTAAGGTTTTAACTAGTTGGAAGTTAAGACAATTTGTGTGAATGTTTAACTGGTGTTTCGTATTGCAGCAAAAGAAAAAAGTGGAATAAAAAATATTGAAGCTGACATGAATAAGCATGTACATTTAATAACAGAAT
>CH001666.1:227336-251739 GCA_000149265.1 Ciona savignyi | reverse complement strand
TAAACTCTTAGTATTGCTCCCAGAAAAAGCTTTTTTTCATCCACAGTTCTTTGCCAGTGTGATCATTTCTATAAAGAGAGTGTTGAACTAGTTATAATATAAATGAATTTACTGTGGTATTAGGACACATTTCAACTACAATGTAGGTGACTCGATTGACATGAAAACTAATACACCCGAGTTAAAAAAAATGCTTTTTTGAACGTTTGATGAACTTATTTTCGTTTTCTTGAAGTCTCTTAAGCAAAATTCTTGTACATATATGCTAATTAATATTAATTCATGCTTACATATTGTTTCCATGAACAAGAATAAAACAGACACTTTGTAAAACTCCATTAAGCTTAACCAAATGTTACCTGCAGTAAAACAATTTCCAGATTATCTAAAGCAAAACAATATTTATATGCTTGGCCAAACTTTAACTTTCGAAAAACTTAAATGTTTGTGACATTAAAAATATCTTGCATAGACGAATTATAGAATTAGAATTACTTGGCCAGATTAGAAATTATCACACAGCACAGCTTGTGATAAAATTCCACTTTTTTAAATTAAAAGTTCTTATTAGATTGCAAACTTGTTTATAAGAAAACACTACTATTTTAATCATGAAATAATTGACTTGAAAAACAATTTACACCCACATAGAAAATGTTTTACATACAGATTGTTTGTTGAAAACATTATAAATCATTTTTGCGCTCCCTTTTTCTGTCATTTTTATCCGATTTGTATCTGTGAAAAAAAACATAATGTTCAGTTTTTCAGTTATCACCTTTTAGAAATGTTCCTTAGTTATTTAAAGAAACCAGATTGGTCAAGTAATTCAAATGCTATCGATTATGTGAAACCTCTGTGTTGACCAGACATAGATGGTTGGGCGGTCATGTGACATGATTAAAAAACTACAGAGTAAATGGATTTATAATTATTAACTTAAAATGTGTTCTGAAGTATCCGTCATTAACAATAGATGAAACTCATTAGTGTTATTAACAATTTCTACATTTTTGAAATCTATCCAGTGCGGGACACATTTAAAGGTGAACATGTTCGAGTTAATACACATAAGAAAAACCAATATAACTTTGCAAGCATTTTAACTCCACAGTAATGTTGATTGTTTTAGCAGTCACAATGTTATTATCCACCCAGATGTACTACAAAATAAATTTTGTTTATAAATCCCTTTAACAATGCCACAAAAGTATATTTCGTTGTATTCAAGATATACTGGTATGTACTGCATCCTCATTAGTGTTGTTAAAATACAATATTTATTATTCTTTGTGAATGTTATACCCAGAATACAAATATGTCAAAATAGTTATCTTGTACAAAACTAAGTCAACTTGTCATATTGATTATACATTATACCTACTAGATACTCCCTTCTTCGTTAATCATTTTCGGTGTTGAGTGTTTCTGGCGTCAATTCTTTTAAAACAGAAGCAGGAAGTCTGGTCATGCGATACTAAAAAAGAAGGAACCGGTAAAGCAAACAAAAATGCTTTATCTTACTTCAATAGTAAAATTGATTTTTTGTATGTCTTCTAGCTCTAGAACATGCAACATGTTCTTGCAATTTGTTGATGTGAGAATGGATACCCCACTGCCCTATTGGAAAGTTCGTTTTCTGTGCACCAGGTTTTTCGCCAACATTTTCTAACCTAAATTTTGCACCACGCCAGCAATACTAATTTACGCCATCACAAACGAAGTTGCATCATTTTCAATTAAAACGTTGAAACATGAAGCTTAAAGTATCAAGTATCAAAAATACTGACATAAATGAAAGAAAGTGTAATCACGCCACGCTAGCATGATTTTTGGAGTTTTCTGCGCCAATACCCAAAAAATTCGTCCGTGGGCCACGCCAGATATATCCGGCCCATCATACGAACTTTCCAATAGAGCCCCACTGGAGAAAGAGATTACGCTATGTACCATAACATAAAAATAAAGCACAAATGATGAAAAACTGAAAGTGCCATCAGTATTTAGTAACATTCCATTATAAAACCAAAGGGTGGTAAATACAAATAACGGGTATATATGGGTGTACTGGAAGAAAAACAACCACTTTTTGTGGGCCTTTTTGATTGAGCAATGTACAATAGTGGACACAAACTTGATCCAGACAAATACAACCAAAATGTTAAACTTCGTACCTGTAAGATGTAACTTAGTAGAAAATCCAATATGGCAGTCTTGTTAACTTGATGGTGGTTATGGGTACTGTAGGACAGAATCCAAATCCATAAGCAGAGATAATGATGGTAAGCATGAAGGCATAATTATAAAATGTAGCCATTATTGATCATTCTGAAAAGTAGGGCATATTTTATATTGTTTACTTCACTACATGACCCCAATGACAGATGCATATACATTTAAGTAATTTTCAGGTAAATTTTTAATAACCTTAATAAAAGTTAAGAGGTTCCCCTGCTATATTTTTCTGAACTAACCAGGCTAAAGGCTACAATTATTTCCCTGAAACATACCAACTGATAATACAAGATCAACATTTAACACATATTATTTGCAATTTAGTTTATCTGGTCTGATAAGTAGAGGAATAGGACATAAATTTGTCATTATTCCCAATTAGGCTAACAAAAAATACTAATTCATTATTAAAAACAACATTAAATATCACATATTTTGGTAAATATACCACATACTTACACTAAATTTATTATTAAAAATAATAATAAATCATTATCTGATACCCAAAACTGTCTACCACAGATCAAAATTGTTTTGCTACTACTTTTTAACGTATTAAGTGGCCTGCCTTCAACAAAACACTGGCCTGACTTTAAATAAATAGTGGCCTGTCCTTAACAAAATAGTGGCCTGCCTACAAAACAAAAGTGGCCTGCCTTAAAAAAAAGAGTGGCCTGCCTTTGAAAAAAGAGTGGCCTGCCTTTAAAACAAGAGTGGCCTGCCTACAAAAAAAGAGTGGCCTGCATTCAACAAAATAGTGGCCTGCCTACAAAAAAAGAGTGGCCTGCCTTTAAAACAAGAGTGGCCTGCCTACAAAAAAAGAGTGGCCTGCCTTTGAAAAAAGAGTGGCCTGCCTTTGAAAAAATAGTGGCCTGCCTACAAAAAAAGAGTGGCCTGCCTTTAAAACAAGAGTGGCCTGCCTACAAAAAATAGTGGCCTGCCTTTAAAAAAATAGTGGCCTGCCCTCAACAAAATAGTGGCCTGCCCTCACCAAAATAGTGGCCTGACCTCAACAAAATAGTGGCCTGCCCTCAACAAAATAGTGGCCTGCCCTCAACAAAATAGTGGCCTGCCCTCAACAAAATAGTGGCCTGCCCTCAGCAAAATAGTGGCCTGCCCTCAACAAAATAGTGGCCTGCCCTCAACAAAATAGTGGCCTGCCCTCAACAAAATAGTGGCCTGCCCTCAGCAAAATAGTGGCCTGCCCTCATCAAAATAGTGGCCTGCCCTCAACAAAATAGTGGCCTGCCCTCAAAAAAATAGTGGCCTGCCCTCAAAAAAATAGTGGCCTGCCCTCAAGAAAATAGTGGCCTGCCCTCAACAAAATAGTGGCCTGTCCTTAACAAAATAGTGGCCTGCCCTCAACAAAATAGTGGCCTGCCCTCAACAAAATAGTGGCCTGCCCTCAACAAAATAGTGGCCTGCCCTTAACAAAATAGTGGCCTGTCCTCAACAAAATAGTGGCCTGCCCTCAACAAAATAGTGGCCTGCCCTCAAGAAAATAGTGGCCTGCCCTCAACAAAATAGTGGCCTGTCCTTAACAAAATAGTGGCCTGCCCTCAACAAAATAGTGGCCTGCCGTCAACAAAATAGTGGCCTGCCCTCAACAAAATAGTGGCCTGCCCTTAACAAAATAGTGGCCTGCCCTTAACAAAATAGTGGCCTGTCCTCAACAAAATAGTGGCCTGCCCTCAACAAAATAGTGGCCTGTCCTCAAGAAAATAGTGGCCTGCCCTCAACAAAAGAGTGGCCTGTCTACAAAAAAATAGTGGCCTGTCTACAAAAAAAGAGTGGCCTGACTTCAAGAAAAGAGTGGCCTGCCTTCAACAAAAGAGTGGCCTGTCTACAAAAAAAGAGTGGCCTGACTTTAAGAAAAGAGTGGCCTGCCTTCAAAAAAAGAGTGGCCTGCCTTTAAGAAAAGAGTGGCCTGTCGCCCAAGCCACTCTTGAGAGACTACCTCTATCGTACTATTTTACTACAGCTTGGCTTTATTAAGGTTGCAAAGAGTTTAATAATTTAATATTTGCTTAGTAAACTGCAATAAGGAAATTCCAAACGATTTTAACAGGGGATAGGGATACCATAAGAAAGGGGAACTGTAAACTTATTGTCCGGTCAGTAAGGTTAGTCTTAGAATTAGAAGTGTGGTCCAATATAAGTATGGCAGATTTTAAAGGTTAATTATACGTAACCCCAAAGGGTAAGACCTAGGTCAAGCAGGCAATCCCCAGCAGGGAATACAGCCCTTCTTCCGACTGTCCCGCAGAATAGTGTTCTGTCCTGCAGATTAGTAAAACCCGTTGATGTAAATTTATTGTTTTAGACGTCATAATTTGGCCTACAGTCACAATTCACAATTTTGCCTCATAACATGACTAACAGCAAGAAAACAACAAGTGCAAATCTACTGAAAGCGATCTTAATTATCTTCCAATTTCTCATTTCAGATTATAACATAATGTAAAATACAGTACCAGTCCTATATATGGTATTAAGTATTATTAAAAGCCGAAGCTGAGCCATTCCACTCCGGTGATAAAGGAATAGAATTTTATATTTTACCTGATAAAAAACAATCTTGCAAAAAAAGTAAAAAGAAGCGTCAAAAAATACAAAAACGACAATAAATATATCATGGAAAATGTAGTTACTACAAATCGGAATGGTATGAATAACGGAATCCGCACATTAAGCGCGGATTCGTCAAAGCGTGCGTCATCAGGAAAAAGTACACCGGATAATCTATTCGCTCCAAATAACAACGAGAATGATTTTGATTGCGACTTGGACGATCAAATTGGATTTTCAAAGGTAGAACATTGATTGAATAATATAAACATATTTAGACTTTCAGTGTGGAAAAAAATACGGTTCTATAACAAAGTCTTATTTTCTAGAATGTTCTCATCAGTCCAGATGATGATGAATATGATCTTTTATTGCGTCAGCTAAGTCATAGATTACTTGAAAATCACGGAGAGTGTGTTTATTCAATTGGAGAATCAGGTATATACAAGCCATTTTTTTGTATTATTTTGAATATAAAGGATCTTTTATCTAGAACAAGACAGTGAGGAAAAAAGTGGGCTCTTGGTTGATGAACTTAATGCATCTCGAGCTACGCTGCAGAGTTTAGCAGAAGCTCTTGATTCCGATTGTACTTTGCTCCGGGAGCGAGGAGGGGAGGAGGGAAAAGTGGAGGAACACCTTATTCGAAAAAGATTTGATGAAAATGATTTTCTTGAAGTCAAGTAGGATATTTTTCTTTCGAATAAATTTATACCAAATGCAATGATATTGCAACTTATACTGAATGCAATATTGTGTTCAGTGGGTAAATTTTTATATTATGTGTAATGTAGAGTATATATATTGTAAATTAGTCACTGATTGGGAATGTCATTTCATTATGAATAGAGTTGCGGTTGTGGGAAATGTTGATGCTGGCAAATCAACTTTACTTGGCGTGTTAACCCACTGTGAGCTCGACAACGGCCGAGGATATTCCCGACAGAAGTTGTTCCGTCACAAGCATGAGGTGGAGTCTGGACGAACCAGCAGTATTGGGAATGAAATTCTTGGTTTCACCAGCACCGGTTCCGTGGTTAATCAGCCAAATCCACACGGTAGGCTCAGATTACTAGTTGTGACTTGTGCATATGAAAAGCATTGTTAATGAATATGCAAAAAAGCAATTCTCTATATAGTCCAAATAGGTTTTGCCATTTATATTTACTAGATTGGCCTGTATAACATCACATTCTATACTTATCAAATGTCAACAATTCAATATTTTATTTATATTTCAAGCTGGTCATATTGATTGGAGCAACATTTGCCAGCGAGCAGCTAAAGTCATAACATTTGTTGACCTAGCTGGTCATGAGAGGTATCTGAAAACCACAGTGTTTGGTATGACCGGTCATCTGCCCGACTTCTGCATGCTAATGGTAGGTTAACCAATGGTGATTGAGTTATAAATAGTTATATATAACACCCCTGATCTAAGCTTGTGTTATGAGCCCTGGTTTAAATATCTATCATGCAACACCAACGGAAGGGAAAGAGGGAAAATTCTCATAAAAAGTATGGAACCTAATTCTTATCCTGGCCACAATATTACTTTAAACTCCAAAACTAATCGTAACTCTTATGCTAGGCTTAATACTAAAGCTTACGCTATTATCTCCATTTAGTGTCCAGATTTTCTTTCCTCTTTATCTTTTTTAGTCTTCTTATATCTTCTGTATTCAAGCAAGTTTTCAACACATTTCAAATGACTTACAGAAATGACTATACTCTAGTTGCTGTAAAAAGCAAAACATATTGATTTCTGGAAGAAATCTAAACTTTTATGTAAAAGTCACAAGGATGTCCACATAAAGCTGTTTCTTGATTTTTTAGGAATGAATTTATGTGAAAAATGAACTACCAATTGCATTGAAATGTTAAACAAGCTTACCATAATACAATAACAACCTGCTTAGCTGTTTTTAACAATGATGTAACCCGATATGAATTGTCTTGCCTTGATCTAAATCAGCTAGGAATGTCTCAATAATTAACAATACATTGCAATATCTTCGGTAACTCGATATTTGTAATTTATTAGAAAATTTATCAATTGCTTCTTTTTTTATTCACCGAGATAATATTAATATTCCTATCATTTGTAATTATAAAATAAAACTATCTGTCCATATTAATTCTACCACCAACCTATCTTTTTTATCTACTAGGTTGGAAGCAACGCAGGAATTATTGGGACAACCAAAGAACATTTAGGACTTGCACTCGCATTAAACGTTCCTGTCTTTGTTGTGGTCACAAAAATCGACATGTGCCCTGAAAACATTTTACAGGTAGTGGTCATGTTATAAAAGCTGGAAAGGACTATACTTTTTGTGATTTACCATGTTAAATTGTTTTTCTTATTAGTTTATATTATTTCAATGTTTTATGCTGCATTCTGACACAGTAAAGTTATGTTCAATTTGGAGGTTGGTATGTTCATATGTTTATAGACTTTATACTGAAATTTAATTTCCAGGAAACTTTAAAACTTCTAGTTAAGATTCTCAAGTCACCAGGCTGTAGAAAAATACCAGTTCTTGTGTCAACAAAAGATGATGTAATCGTTACTGCCACCAATTTCACTTCAGAAAGGTAAACATTACTTTGTTTTGTTTCAATATATTGTCAATGACTGATTGTTTACAATAAATTTTGTTCCACAACTTGTGAATTTTTTGCGTCTATTTTTGTGCACTTTATGTATATATCTTTGTTTTAGATTCAGTTAGTAAAAATTACATTTTTAGTTGCTTTTTTATTTGTTTTGTTTTTTTACGCTTGTATCAACATCCTATAAGAATTCACATACATTTTTTTATGGGAAAAGTATTTATGATATATGTTTTCCTTATATTTGCAGGGTATGCCCAATATTCCAAATAAGCAACGTCACTGGACAAAACATAGATCTTTTAAAAATGTTTTTAAATTTACTGAATTGTCGAACTAAATTTGATGACAAGGTGCTGCCTGAGTTCCTAATAGACGACACATTTTCTGTTCCGGTAAGTTGCCATTAGGTGATTGATGTTTATTTACTGCTTTATATTTTGCAATTGATAAGCTCAGTGCGACACGCCTGTGAAACACAGCCACCATAAGGGAACAATTTCCATGATACCAACCATAATGACTAAGCGGCCTGGTTGAGTAAGACCTTGTAAAATGCACTTGAAGTACATTTCTATGTGATCTAGTAGCTTCAAGTGGGTTGTTTTAAAATTAAGTATTAACAAATATTGAAACTACTAGGTATGGTGAACCTCTCTGTGCATGCGGTGCACTGATATTTTTGTGTGAACTGTTTTATAATGTCATTGTCCTATCAACATGAATAAAACTAAGTATTAGGTTAGTATTTTATCCTTTATGAATGATAAAAATCGTTTCGCCAGCAGGCTATGCACAGAATGTGAAGCATACTGCCTTTTTACAACAAACTAGTGTTTAATATTATAAAACTATTAAATCATACAGGGTGTTGGAACTGTTGTCTCCGGTACCATTATGAAGGGTTGCATTAACTCTGGGGACGTTTTGTTGTTGGGGCCTGATTTGCTAGGCAAATTTGAGTCCATTCAAATTAAAAGCATTCACCGTAAAAGGATGCCAGTAAAAGAGGTGCGAGCTGGTCAAACTGCTGCGTTTGCTTTAAAAAAGGTAGGTGTGAGTATGTAGGCTGCAAGTAGTCACCAGATTACATAGCCATGATTTTATACAGCGGTGTTCTGTTTTAGATCAAAATTTGTTTTTTTCCGTTTGCAATATAGTAGGAAGTAGGTGTAACATTCATCGTCATATATTGTAATATCATAACAACAAATATAGTGCGTTGTTGAGTGGGCTAATTTTGTGACACATGTTATGACTTTATCATAACTAATTTGTGATTCATTGATGATTTGTGATATTGTTTCAGTTTAACACATTGTCGCATTTGAAAGCTTTATATATTACCACTCCATGTAGATCTGCATTTGCATGTCTATCCAAACAAAAAAATAATTCCCTTTTTCCAGGTGAAACGCTCACACATAAGGAAAGGTATGGTGATGGTGCATCCAAAGAGCAATCCATCGGCAGTGTGGGAATACATGGGTGAAATACTTGTTCTACATCACCCTACTACTATCAGCTCAAAATACCAGGCCATGGGTCAGTGAACTTAGAAGTCATTTCTCTTTTTCAAGTTATTTCTTACTAACCTAACTAACCGGTTGCTACTGTTAATTAAAAGCTATGATACATAGGCCTACTATAGATATTTACTATAAAACCCCTGAAAAAAGATAAATTGTGTGTTTTCTTTATCTTTTAAATAGTTGTTTTTAAATGTAACTAATACCCTCAAATCATGTTGTATGCCGAACAAACAGTGCACTGCGGCAGCATACGACAGACGGCCAGCATATTACACATGAATAAAGATCATCTACGTACCGGTGACAAAGCTGCTGTGCATTTCCGATTCCTTAAAAATCCTGAGTTTATCAAACCAGGCACGAAATTTGTTTTCCGAGAGGGCCGAACGAAAGCAGTCGGCACTATAACTAAGGTGAGATTAAAATATTTCATTAAAATAATTGAAAAAAGTTGCTCTTTTCCTTGTTCAAATTTTAAGAGTTACACTTTATTTTACAGTATCAACAGGTTCTTTATATGCATTGATGTTTGACTGATCATGAAATAACAAATAATATAACCCTGAGTGTTTATGAATGCATATTTGAAGCTGAGTATTTGTGTGTAATTTGTAACCAGTTCGACCTTGTTATACATGGTTTAGGATTACAATACACAGAAACTTACCCCTTTGCCACCTCCTACAAAGTATTATATTCTCCGGTTGTTGATATTCTCGTGTTACATGCTATTATGATGTATGTCTATCTACAAGGTCACATAGATCGTACATAACATAGACACACCATAAGTCGGTCAATGAGAGACATGTTATCGCAATATTTTGACCCCCCCCCCCCAAAATGTAATCAAATGCAATAATATTCGCTAGTGTTTCAAATAATACATTACAGCTTTGTTTTTGACAAGTTTAACCGAACCATTGTATTTAATTTATTTTTATATCATTTCGTTGAACTTCATTGTTGTAGTAAGTATAAGGTAGTTATTAATTTTGCCGCATAATATCATGTTACACACTCATTATTCGAAGATTGTTTTGCTCCGGTTCGGTTTTCAACAATTTACATTTATTTAACCCCAATCTTTCCTTTCAATCTTTCCTCAGCTACTTGCTGATGCACCTGCCTATCAAAGTCACCTCAAGAGATCTGCCAAGCTACGGCAACAAGCACGACTGGGACAGGTGAACGGCACAAGCACCGAGCCCACGACCTCCGGGACACGGCGAGGTGGTCGTCGCTGGGCAAATCGGAACCACACAGATCCTGAACCGGAACCTAAACCTGCCAAGGATTAAATTCCACCCAGTTTAGCAGAATTGTTCTTGCTACTGAAGGATCAGTCCAATATGTTGTTATTTTATGTGTTTGGGCGTTTCTGTGCGGATTTTCATTACCATTTATAAATTTATAAACTACTGTAGCTTAAGGGTTTTTTACCATTTGTTTTGTTTTATTGGGTAATATCCCAAAAAACTGTTATTTTTAAATGTATGTACGTTCAAGGTGTGTAGAGAAATTGAAGTTGGCATTGTCATGTTTTCTACGTTTTTAGAATCGGATACTTTGTCAAGACACTGGATCTTGCACATTGTTTAATTTAATGTCAAAATGTAAAACCAATGGTGTGTTATTGTGTTCTTGATTGATCCGGTTTACCAAGGCGTTGTTTTACTAAAAATAGGTTATCCGGTTGAAAGGGAAAACGAGGAAACTGGCTAACACAGCAAAGTCAACTGACTTACAGCGGATGGCCCAAGTCGGTTAACTAGGGCGAATTTTAGTTTGTTGTATCATAAAGACGTTGACTATAGTTTTTTTTTTAAATTGCTTAATCTACTGGTTGCTAGAGGTTGCGTCCGTAAGTTCCTTAAAACCAAGGTCGAAACAAAACTGGCGTTGGTGTATATACAAAAATGGACTCTTCGGTGGACTTATCTTGATACCACACATCAGATTATACCTGTATTAAAATGGCTTTTTCATATCTAAGTTATAACACGCGAAGGTTAGCTCACTAAAACAGACCAACACCAAAAACATAAGTACATCCGCTGTATAATATTCCCACCCCCAACCAATTTAATGCACGGCAAACTTTGCGTAGGCCATGTCTTTCCAAACTAAGGGTTCGCAAAGTGTACATCATATTTTATACAAACTATTAAATCTGTTGTATATAGTTTGATCTATTTAGGATTTTAACCGTGAAGGGGCTTCCCAGAAATTTTATATTAAGGTTTGGAAAGCCCTGGACAGTAGGCGAATAATAATCGACAATATTTATTTTCCTATAGAATAACGAGGAGTATTGTAATCGTAACAAGTGAACCTAATTGCTGACAGTGGGTCGTTCGATATGGTTATAAAATGCGTACCGGTATTACAATGTTTTTAACAAACTCGATGATGAGTTTCTCTAGAAAAAAACGTACTACACTTTTGGTAAAAAAATGCTAGGTTCGTATACCATTAAAAAGTGTTTGTGACACTCCTGAACTCTTAATAACTAAGTTGTTACACTTAAAATATAATTATTGTAAAAGTTTTCACAATGTTGAACATGGTCATATACCAGTTATAAACATTTTTGTCGTTTTATTATTTATAATATATATAGCCACTCAAATATAGTTTGTCATTCGATACAAAAAACATTAAATTAAGAAATACGGTACATTACTGGTTAAAACCAGAATGTACTGTTGCGGCAAGCGACGCACTAATATAGCTGTGACATCATAATTTAGCTGTAACATCTCTATTTAGTGTTGCAACATGTAAATAACATCGGATGGGACAAAATGAAAGACACAGTGGGCCGTAGTTTGCCCATGTCTGCTATTACATGTACTGCACATACGAACTGATGCAACCTCATTTTTATTACATTTTAAGAAAAAAATTAATATTTATAGTCACTGAAGTTTGAAAACATTAATATACTAAAATGATGTTTCACAGCATAAACATATAAACAATGAGACCGATTGCTAGGACAAAGGCTGCAAGTGACATCTGCACTTCTTTCTTGATCTGAACAAACACATAAGATTCAGCAACCAGTTCTTCAACTATTTCTCCTCCTTTATTGCGATGGGGGTATGGGGTTGATGGCACAGGCTGGCCAAGGAACTTACAAAGCGGCCCCCATCCATCAGAATGCTTGAAGAACAAAATTTGGTCTTTTGGTGCAGACTGCATTGAAAAACAAAACAATTAGGCACGATCTTCCAGAATAAAGTTCAATGACTTACTTGACGAACATTTGCGTTGTGCTCCCTGTATCTCGTCTTTGCAAACGATACATTCACAGGGCGGTTAAATAGTGGAGAAAAGTGCATGTTTGACGCCTGGCATCGAACTAACAGAAAAATGTAACATAAATGTAATTTATGTCCAAGTGCATCATTATTTCTGTTGTTATTTAAAAACTTTGGCGTATAAACAAGGAAATTGTGCCCCTCGCCAAGAAATTTATCGGATATTGCCTGGATCCACTGAGCAAACGATTCATTTCAAATTGCGAAAAAATATAAAAATATTATCTCTCAGTCATTAGTTCGACTGTGAAGTAATATATTAACGATTTAAAAATGATTATATGGTATGTCACTCTCAACTATGTTTATCTGAAATTTTCTTACGGGTAGTGTTGAAAAAATGGCGAAGTTTCCTTCCGGTGGGTGACAAGAGTACAAGTATTCTCATGAAGATATTGCCTCGAATAGTTTTCATTTGCTTATCAAAACTTTTACCCCACTCCCCATCGGATTCCCGCTCCATATGTACGATCTGTAAGTTTTTAATAAAGTCCAATGAAATACATGCTGTAGGCCTATGTTCATAGATTCACTATTCCAATAACAGAAAGCAAGTCAAAGCAAATTCAAACCTTCACCGACACTATTTAATGTTTAGTGTGATAAGCCCGCAGAATGTATATTTAAACTGCACATCAGCGGTTAACAAAATGATATCGTCTTAGGACATTTTAAGAGTTGTTCATGTTGCTTTAAATAAATATGAAAACGTGATTACTTCACCTTGGCATCAGGGTAAGCTGTTAATATTTCTTCCCACAGAGTACATCCTGGTACGTCAGTTACAGCGTCAACTCCCTCGAATAAATCTCGCATTTCCTCATTCGTCCAACCCTCGTCTAGGACCTTCTTTAGCTGGTCCCCAAGATACCAAAACTGCTCTTCAAAATCGTAAACATTATAACCAAGCGTTCTAAGAGCTTGACAAATAGTTTTTGTCCCAGTTTTCGGCATGCCACTACATATAACCTTCATTTTGCTCTTCGTTCTGTTCTAAAGTATGAGCCCGTTTTAATTCCTGTGAATATAAAGCACAGCTATTTGAATTGATACTGCCAGTGTGTTTAAAGCTGTAGACGGTTAGAGTATGTAATGTGTATATACATGAAAAACTCGTCCTTGGAACGAAGTTTAATAAGTTATGTATTAACGATCAGTGCAAAAGAATTATCGACCTTGTAAAAGCATACATTGCACATTTTTACTGTAATTCACCATGGTTTAACATTACTGTTTCCCAAGTACATGTTTTGGAAAAATTACAATTTTAAGAATGTTTTTAGTTTGAAATACCTTGTTGGCATAAAAGAGCTTTGAATTCAACAAATGAATGCGTTGTCACAACAATTTAGTTGTTGCTTACCAACATGATTGCGTTCTGCTATCAAATCCAGCTCGGTGTTGACTATTGTTTATACATGTATGTAATTTATTCTATAAATGCTTCCAACTTGACTGTGATATAAAGCTACCCACTTGTCGTTACGGTTGTTTGATTAAAAATGACGTAAGTGTGAAAATAATAAATTCACGAATAAAAATTGGATTAAGTACATTCAAGTGGTGTAAAAACAACATGCCGTTCAATCGTCACTGAAAACTGGAATATGGGTTTTCAAGTGGCCAGTTCCCATTGTCGTGGAGAAATAATGTCACCGCAACTGTGACGCCACAAACAACATTGTTACGTGTGTAAAGTGATTGTCGGTGGGGACACGAGTCAAGCATTCGCGTTTTTTAATTTGGTCATCAATCTATGAATTGTGACTCATAATTAATCTAAAGAGCCCTTGAAATAATTGTCACCGTAGCTACCGCCAATTTGTTATTATTTAAGTTGTGTGGTTAATTTTCTCCTGGGTTTAATAAGACTATCCGAATTACCAGATATCAATAAAAATTTAACTACGTCAGTCGAAATGCGTCTATCTGTAAAAATCGTCTGCATTGTTTTATTCTTTGTCGGTAAGTAAGACTGTTTTGCTGTAATAAGTATTATTTAGGCCTATTTTAAGATCGTTTTAATTCTAGCATTAAAGTTGGGCTGTATTCATACGCACCTACTTTCACTAAGGCGGACAGTTGTTTGCTTGCTCGCGAGCATATAAACTCACTGACAAATATAAAACAAACAACTGTCCGATGTTGTGGACAATTGCGTGTGGATCCCGCTTTTTGTAATACCATTATATTGCTATAAAATAAAGAATATATCTGCATAATAATAATATGTATGACTATGTATTTGCACTGCGTAAAGTGTTGCAAAATATGCCTACATCCGGTCGGATAGCGTTGTAATTTGGCATTTACCCGCGTTGTAACGCACTATGTTTTTCCTACTATGGTGGATAAGCATAGTTTCCTATTCTAAATTCTACATTACAAAATGCCGTTTTCCCCCAAAAAATGGTTTTGCCGTTTTAACTTGACCACTAATTTGACGCAAATCAATCATTCCGTTCAACATTTATAAGATTATGTGGCCGCACAAAATGGACTTCCGGTATTCTCATCTTGTGGCGCGAACATCACTGTACCTGAAGGTCGCATAACATCACCTAACTACCCTCAAGACTACCCCAATAATGCGTTTTGCGTCTGGAAGATTCTGACAGATGTACCCAATGTACCTGTACAGGTAGGTTTTGCTTCTCACAGAATATTTTATCACCACCATTGAAAGTGGTATAACATTTCTGAGGTTGTCCATTAAATGAGCATTAAGCCTCTCAACATTTGAACAATCAACGAGAACACATAGGCCAGCGCAGTTACTGCATACTAATTTATATTTGCTAGTACGGACAAGGAATAATATGGATAAACATCTATTTAACACTCCTACCCAGTTAACTTTTGCAGAAAAGATTCTGTTCTGTGTTATCTAGTATTTTTAGTCAGTGGTACAGTTGTGCGTTTAGACTATAAAAGCCCTTCGGCAGATAATTATAACGGCAATTGATGTTGAAAATGCACTGAATTGCCAATACGATTACCTCTCTTTACGCTTCACCGGTGAAACGGAAAGAAAATTCTGCGGCGTTCGGGTGGATGGCCCTGCTGACGGTCCACTGCCTGCTGATGTAACATTTAGTTCGGACGGCAGTCTTGGCGGCTCTGGATTCACCTTGGGTTTCCAAGGTTGTTCCGAGTAATTCAATTATCGCGAATAATACTGCATGTGCATAGAATAATGTGCACGCGTTTGCATGACTGGTCTTGTAGTTTATGTTCAATAAAATTTGCATCTAGGAATCTTTGTTGCGAAATGCATGCCATTAGCATCAGTTTAGCTTCGCATACTTTTATCAGATCAACGTCCTTCATTTGGACATACGGGCATCGAGGGCATGTAGTTTGGATTACTTGAGTATTCGATTTCAAGGAGATCCACCTCTACCGTACTGGGTATGCGGGACTGATCCAGATGTCACCAGCAACACTACCTCAGGTGGTCCGGTAGAAATCGTGTTCAGCACCAACAAAGCTGGCGCTGCCAGGGGTTTTGCTATGGATTTCAAAGGTTTTATCCTTACCGGTGGCGGGGTAGCATTAGAAGATAGTGCATAGCATAAACGCAAGTACATACATATTATATATCTGACATAACATTTAGACACAGTTACATTAACTTTGTGCTTATTTAGATGCTGGGAAATACCAAGTAGAGCTTTAGTTCTAGAATTGTGCTTTTTACCGGGTGTGTTATCGAACGAGTGACAAATAGTGGAATCGTTTTGGCGTGCTTTTTGTATATGCCATGCTGACATAAAACGTGTTGAACTGAATGACCACTTTTAAACAGCAGTAGCATATAAAGAAACTAAAATATAATCTTTGTTTTCGTAGAAGTTTAGTTATTGCAAGGCATACCTCTATTGGTGAAACTTTTTCAGAAATCTACATTTGCTCAGGACTTAATTACAAATTTTGCAGTTTTGTCTCCCTGTTTGTCTGATCCTTGTCTGAACGGGGGAACTTGTAGTTATGACTTAACTTCTTACACTTGTACATGTGTGAACGGATGGGAAGGCGTCAATTGTGAACTTGGTGCGTATTTTTAACACATGCGTAAATTGTATAGTACTGTAGTGTAGTTGTCGGTTAGCGACATAACCTGGAATCATTATGATTCTTATATATTATCGCATATACTCCGCTAAATCCAAACGATAAAATAACACTTTGATTTTACAATTGTTTGTGCGAGTCATCATTTTGATCCAAAAGTTAACTAAATCGAACTTAATTTAGTTATTTAAGTAAGTATGCTATAGTGATTAAACAGGTGGTGGTATAGCTTTGTATTATTAAGAAGCAAAACACATTATTTTTGGATGTAGACATAGATGAATGTGTCTCCCAACCGTGCAGCAACAATGGGACATGCTCTAACGGGATTGGCCAGTTCACATGCGCGTGTGTTGCTGGGGTAACCGGCGACACATGTGATCTGATTGAAAACCACTGCGTCTTCCTTTCGCCTTGTAAAAACTCAGGAACGTGTGAGAAGACCACGACGTATTACTCGTGTACTTGTCTTCCTGGATACCACGGACAAAATTGCGAAACTGGTACGTTCAATGCGAAAAAGCACGCCAGGCAGATGTAATATTAAAGTAATGTATCTTCGTAGAGGTGATAGAGTTAACTCTTTATCTTTATAAACCTAATGTAACTAAATACGTCATAAAGATTCATTACATTATCAAATGATTATATCTTTACATTTCTCCATTTTCTTCGCAGAAATCGATGAATGTTCGTCGAGTCCTTGCATAAATGGTGGTTCATGTACTGACCGTTTCAATGATTACGAATGCCAATGCCCAGTTGGAATTTCTGGGAACAACTGCGAAATTCGACCAACCAGTGAGATGATATCTTTTATATTACCTATCGCGTTAACTTACTTATCACCTAGTGCCAATGTCGCTTACCTGAAACATAGGATTTGCATCTGCGAAAATAATCTAAAAGGACATTCCCCCAACACAGGTCGTTAGTCTACTAAATTCTAAGCAACTAGAGAGTGTCAACCACGTGTTACCCACCACTATTTAAAGTCTATTTTTGTTGTACACTATATGTTTCTGTATCCTACGGACTCTCTTGTTACCTACTTTGTGTTTGTGTAAACAGAAACTAATATGTTTCCGAGTTACCTATCATAACTTGATATTTACGGACTTTGCCTGAACCCAGCAGCGGATTAATGGGTTCTACCAAATTGAAGGAACGTGTCTATCCTACAACACACTGCAATAGCTCCGGTAACCCGACGATGGGCGCGAGGTGATCTGACGATTGCCCGTGTGATAACCCCCTAGGTTTTCCCATTCACGGGGATAAACATGAATATCCTATCCTATCCACGTTTTCTAAAATAATTATACACGCTCGAATACATTAAAAAGTAATAACTACAAAGAAACCATGCTAGCATCTCTAAAAATGTTCAACTCGATTATAAAAGTCGACCTATAAAAGTTTGAATTAGATGGATATTTCATTGCTTTTTATTTGTGTGTTGTTGAGTTTATTCTTTATTGATTTATTTTGGTTTTAGGTGTCTAGCTGACGTGTACGTAATCATAGTGTATTTATGATTGCTTATGTACAGTTTATCCTTTTTTCTTTGGGGGTGTTTATATTTCCCAGGCTAAACTGTTTTTATTTTTTTTTAAATTGTGCTTTTAAATTAACTACATATCGAACTTTTTTTTAAATTTAAAATAAATATTTTATTATAGTCTAAATATTACGGCGCTGATACTAAAAATGCTAATTAATGAGCCTATTTTTATTTTTACAACGGGAAATTCCCTCTTTTTTTGTAAAATTTAAAATTGGGACAAACTATCAGCATTACAGTAAGGATTACCTCAGAAAAAAAATGAAAAATTAAGTTTAAACAAATGGGTTCCCTTCGAATTTTTAAAGGACCCATAAATATATATAACGATAACCCGCATGTATGCGCTGTAAGCAGTCGGTGTATGATTTAATAGTTTTAAACCCCGTTTATTATTTTGTTCAGCGACAACGACGCCGACTACAACACCAGCCACGTCGACTCTGCCAACCAATATCAATACCAAAACCACAGCAGCTAGCCCGAACGGTGGCCTTTGTTCAGTTGATTCGGCATTCCAATGTTTAAACGGGGGGAGTTGTGTTGTTCTGAATAGAGAAATTGAGACGTGCTTGTGCCCTGAAGGATTTCAAGGAGATTTATGTGAAGATAAAGGTCTTATAATAGACTTAAATCGAAAAAAATTTAATATACTGTACTTGTTTTTACGTAAAAATGTATACGTTTAAAATATAACCGTGTTTGACTTTCGGGTGTGGAAACCGCTAATTATCCCCACTTAATTGGCTACGAAGCTTGTTGGTTAGGAAATTTGACCGTCGTTTCCTTAATTTATTACCAAATTGCAAAGGTATGCAATCGTATAGTAAATGTCATCTTGGCCACACATGGCAACGATTGTGGTTTCACAACAGCCGCTAAGTATGACACGGATCTATTCTACTTATCGTTAATATCCGAAACCTTTACTCCCGCACTAACTTAATTCTCCCCGTAGATCCACCTTATTTTTACGCAATGGTTGGAACAACGGCCGGGTCTGTTCTATGCGTGGTGCTGTTGGTCGCCCTTGTATGTTGGGTTTTGTACAAGAAGAAGCAACCAAGGGGTACCGGGGTTACGGTTCTCAATCATCAAAGTAGGTAAGAGCTTTGTGATAATCAAAAATCCTTAACTGTGTCGCGTTTAGATAACTCTTCCTCGCCGGATAAACCGTTTCACCCGCCTTCATCTGGACCGAAAGAAGCCTGGCCCGACCGAAACGGAGAAAAGTTGGAAAAGAAAGACAGTTTAATTAGCCGCAATATGGCGCCACCGAGCCCTCCATACGAAGCGATAATGTTGGAAAACATACCACCGACGATGAATGACAGAAAAATGTATTACAGCGACCCTAACGCAGCAGCACACGTACCTCAAAATATGTCTTATCCGGTCCCTGTCTATCCAAACGAAAATCAACCTAGGCACATGGACAGGTAATCATAGGCTTGTCTGACAGTATTGGATCTTAGACGCTTTCATGTAAACCTATATTGACTGTATAATTTTTTTACAGAAGATATTCACTTCCCGATAACAACGCGGGTATTCGAACGCAAGCGCAGCCCAACTCATTGAGTATCGAAAGCGTCATGTCGATTTATCATGTTTTAAATTCCATTCAAAATTCCAATGGAGGTAATTAGTTTCTAACAGTATTATAACAAAAAGTTGTTTTTATCAAAACGGTTCATCATTTGCTACCATTATCTAGGTATACCGCCACAGAATGCCCCAGGCAATGGTTACACGTGGAACTCGACGGATAACTATTCACCAAGTGAGTTTGTGAGTGATAACTATTCATAATCTTTGTACATTACCTGAATAAATTCTTCTACCAAAAACGTTAAATTTTACAAAGGTAAATCAAGGAACGCGGCTCCCAGAGAAACATCTCCTTTGTCAAGTGGGGAAAACTACACCAGCACACCTACTCACTTGGCCTCGCCCAACCGTATTGGTGTAAAAAAACGGGCAATAAAGCCCACACCGGTAAAAAGTCACGAACCAGAATTTAGACAAAAACATGTCGGGTTCACTGAAGCGACCAAGAGCAGGCGAGAAACCAGACCTTCGGGAATCCTTCGCAATCACGAATTCAAGATGAACCCACAACAGATTAGACGATTTGACGAAGTAAAATGTTATAACTACTTCGACCAGTTTACCCGAGATATAAATGGACGTAATGCATTGAAACTTAACCGAGAAAATGCTTTTATGTTTGATTAAATTTAATGCTAGTTTTTTTACTTAGACTATCATTCAAATATTTTGTTGCTATTTGTTTTTTACTAGTCTTATCATTGAATATTACAATATAGTAAATGTATTTGTACTTTATAAAATTATACAACAACATACACTGACTATTGCATTGCAAAAGTGTGAGGGAATTTTCGCCAGAAAACCAATAAGAGTTTTATTTATTTTTATTTGAAGTAAAATAAAATGTTCCTGGAGCCGTAGCATTAGGCCTGGGCAATGAAAATGGCTTTAAAGGACTTTGGTCATCAGCTTGAGGTAAAGAGTTTAAAAAACGAGGCCTCATTGGCACGGAGAATTTTTCGTCAACTGACGACATTCTTGAAATTGAAGCCATTTCGTGGTTTCTCGGATTTCTGCTTTCCAATAAATCGTCTTCTAATGAATGGGACGCGAGTGGACGTGGGCTCTGCGATGTATCTGCACCGGAATGCCTGGAGAACGATGAAAATTCTCTATCGTAAACCCTCGTATTCTCATTTGAAGAAAACGGATTTTTTGGCGCACTTCTCAAGCTAGTTGTAGCTGTTTGGGGCGGAAATTTAAAAGTTGGAGACAATTGCATTGCCGGTTCGTTGGAAACTGTTTGAAAGACTGGTAAAGTTGTTGGCCTCGAATCAGACGGCGGTTCATAAGAGTTTCTTTTAAAAGTTATAACATTTGGACAATCTGGCATTGGTGCACTTTTAGGTGTGAATTTAGATTGGGTAATCGGAAATGCGACACTTGGCAGAGTATTGTAAGAAAGGTCAGAACTTTTTAAAGGATTTTTGGTACTAAAGTGGTCTTCCGTCGCTGCTGCTTTGTTTCTCGGGCCGTTTATTCTTCGTACGGGCTTTCTTTTTCTCCTCTTGGTCAGATTTGTAGGTTTAGCTGACTCTCCTATAGTTTCATTGGTAGCCATCGTAAAATGACTCCCCACAACGGTATCATAAGACACCGGTTTAGGCAAGTCAGCTGGTATTTCTTCAATGTACTGAGGGTTTTGTTTCTGTGCGCCAGGGCTGTCCCCAAACACTTCAACTACTGTTGTATGCATTTCTTTCGATGCTGCTTTAGCAGGTTCTCCTGGTACTCTTAACTTGTTGAGTTGCAATGGCTTTTTGATTTTCTTTTTCTTTTTTCTTTTCTCCAATCGCGTGGGCTTATCTTCTGTAGGTTGGTTTTGTGGAGTTTCCGGTTGTTTGGAACTCACTTTGTCAATTTTGTGCTCAATATTTTGATTTGAATCAAGGTTAGACATATCTTTGTACGCCTTGTCACGACTTTCTAGTGTTGCAATGTGATCTTTCACCGAATTTGGCAACTCTGATATATTGTATTTTACATTTTGTGTGGGTATTTTAGTTATTGGGCAATTAGCGGATAACCGTTGTCCGGGAGTTGGCTTTCGGTCATCTGTGTTAGTAGAGGTGGTTTGACGAGATGTTATACCACTGTCGGAAGAATCGGAATCCGGGTGTTGTTTTCTCAAAGTTTGTTTCTTTTTTCTTAATTTTTTCGATTTGTTTTTAGATGTTGATTTGGATGGGTCCTCTTTGTTCAATGGTTCAGTTTCTGCCCTTGTCGGTGAAAGATGTGTATCCCGTCCTTAACATGAAAATAAATAACCTATGGTTTTCGATTGGGTTTCATAACGGTCAACGTTTAGATAAACTTAATGAAAATGAGGTAGGTATGCAGTTGGTAATGTTACTCATTTTGTCGACAAATCTAAAGTTAAAATTTAACATTACAAGTGATAGATGTAACGTATTGGTAGCACTAAACCTCACGTTGAAAACTATGATGAAGCCCACTTATCGATAAGATAAGTGGACCTATGTTAAACAATGGCGTGAATGTTAGTCGGTTTCATTATGAATTAAAAATAATTCGATTCTTTATTAAAGCACGTTGTATTTATCTCTAAATGTTCTACGAAAAGACAAAAATGAAATCACGTTACAAACGGTAGCAATTAACACTTATGGGTGTGACAACTTAATAGCGAAAAAAAGGCTACAGCCTAGATGGTGAAATAAATAAGCTATATGAAAATAAGAAGTTGATTAAAATGATGAAACGTGAATTATGGTTGGTACACGATTTTGAAGGTGTAACGAAAAAGCGGACATTTTACGTTGGAAAATGCCGAGTGCAAATGAATGATTAATGAATATATGACGTGGCAAGCCCACCATCACCCGCTGTGCGTCACCAAATGACATTATTGTATGTCAACATGGCGTACCTTTAGAATTTTCAATTAAATCGGCCTCAGTTGTTGGTTTGTTCGTCTCTGGACGAATTTTTCTAAGCAAATTCGTTTTGTAGTAGTACAGAGCACCAGCGATAGCACCAAGCAACATCACTGCTCCGGCGACTCCGCCAATGATTTTTCCTAAATTGTCTTTGCCCTCTTGGTTACTATGTTCACCTGTAGAGTTAAAATAAGACGGATGTTTTGTACGGATAGAGAAAACAGTAAAGCAAACCTGTTTGGTTATTTTGAGCTCCTCCACCGTTCGCGTTATTTCTTTCGGTATTTTCCACCGGATTTGATGCAACTGAATTGTTTGGTCTTCTGTCCGGTGGCGGTGGTTGTGGCTCTGGTTCGCGCACTGTCTCCGCTGGTGGATTTTCTTGTGGTGGAGCATCCGCTGCGTTCCCGTTACTGTGCCCTGGTGCTGGAGAGTCTTGAGGGGGAGGGGACTGAGGTGGTGTTTGTTCCCTCTCTGGTTCTGAATCGGCGTCCGCTGGTCTAGCCGGGGTCGGTGGGGCAGGCGTTGAAGTGGAACGAGCTACGGAATAAACCTTTTATATTCTTTATTATTTCTCAGTGTTTTATCTTACGTATTTCACAAGTTGGGCCAGTGTAGCTGGGATGACACACACACGTAAACGATGCTAAGTGGTCTTCACATACTCCATAATTACGACAAGGGTTAGGATCGCACTCATCGATGTCTGCAGTGATAATCAATATAATTTAATTTAAACATACGACCTCTTATGTGAAGTTTGTTGAAAAAAGTTTAATATTATTAAACTACCTGTTCCACAGTCCCATCCCGACCACCCTGCCTCGCATATACATTCAAACCGGTTGATGCCATCAACACAAGTTCCGCCATTGATGCAAGGCGCAGATCTGCATTCGTCGTTGTCTTCAAAATTAAAGAAACTATTATAGACAAAACATAAAAACTTGATAAGACACGCGTAATCTTAAACCTATAGCCAGAGCTCACTTATGGCGCAAGTTTCTCCCAAAAAACCTTCGACACAATCGCAGGACCATTCGTTGACTCCATCCACACATGTTCCATCATTTTCGCAAGGGTTGGAAGCGCAGTCATCCACATCTGTAAAAAGCCGTTATGAGCAAAATTTAACAATTGTCAGGTACTACGTCGAATCTGTTTCGACCACCGTATCTACGTGTGTGTTTCCCGGCTAAGCTTACAAATGCAAACGCTTATATATTAATAACTGTTTTTTGATAAATATAAATCACGTTAATCTATGACGTAACTTTTTGTAAAAATGGTATCTGTAAAATTAGTTTTCTAATAATGCAATTGATATCTTTACATGGTCAGATCCGACGGGTGGTAGTGTCTCAGTCATAGTATGTAAGTGCAGCAACTGTGTGCAGGGTTGCTAAGAGCAAGCACTAAGCTTCGTGTCAGTGTTTCCTGTTTAAAATGCAGTGTTGTGAGTAGAGCTTCATGAAATAAAGTTTATTGTACATCCATGTCTGTAGTTTTTAAAAAAGTTCCCAATGTACAAGGGGGTAGCAACTCAACATAAAAATTAGACGGCTTTAGGTTTAGTTTGTCGATTCCAACTTTATTTCTTTTTAAATCGAAAACTTCCTATATGATTGGATTTGAGTGACAACCCTTTTCACGAGGTCAGTTTGTGTTGTAAAATGGTAAGACTATTTGGATATGCGTCTCCAACAGTTATCCCCGGTATTTGTGTATTAGACGTCCTGCTAGAGAAAAAAAGGAAGATAATTTTACGTAGCGGGTGGTTAGATAACACTATTACATAAACACAACTTACTGATTTCACAAAACTCTCCTTCGAATCCTTCTTCACACAAACACACCACATATCCTTCCACCATCTCACAGAAGCCGTCATGCATGCAAGGCTCGTCATCACACGTCACTCCTGCAGGTCGAGTGGTCGTAACTGGCGCCGCGGTTGTCGTCGTTTGAGCATTT
>CH001666.1:186444-199119 GCA_000149265.1 Ciona savignyi | reverse complement strand
TCAGGGCCCACAACCTTCAACACCAACTGTTCAAAAAACAAAACGAGTTTTCAAGAAAATTTACCCAGACAGCTCCGCTATTATTCACCGATCATTTTCTTCGGTATGTTTTTATTGATTTTTTTGTATGCTCAACAATTTGATTCTATACTATTGCAAAAAATACAATATTGTATAATATTTGTCTTTGTCGTGTATTTTTATATTTGTACTATAGTGAAATTTGTTGCAAACACATTTAGAAACTGTAAAAAATCCTTGAAATCAGACACTGTTCTATAAATTTATTCTTCATTTTTTCCTTAAATCAAACTAAACATTTCCACCCACAGGTAGTAAACATGAAAGGGTCGAAGATGTACAAATGCTACTTCTGCCTGCAGGGCATGTCAGGCTACGCCGACTTCTTAAAGCACATGTGGAATCATTGTTTGTCGCATAAACGCTGCTGCTCGTGGTGCGGGATCAAGTTCAAATCAGCGGGGATAATGAGGCACCACATAATGACTGTGATGTGTGCTAATGCCAAGGTGCATGGTGTTTATGTGATGATTTGTTTGTTTCTGTTCAATTGGTTTGGAGTGAAATAATTTTTGTCATTGATAGATTTGTTTATCGGATTTAAATGACAATTGTCATTTGTGGTATTTCAGCCAAACAGGTGATATAAATGACATAATTTAGTTGTTCTTACATCATTTTTCACCCATGATGGCTGCAACTACATGTTTAGGAAACGTTTAACCAGTTATTCTTCCTATATCTTAAATGCAAACTGCCCTCAAAAAAGGGCTGTCATTCGAAATCCTGGCACAGGAAATATTATATTTTTTTACAACTTAAAATTGAAGCTTAGATCTGCAACCTAAACGCAAAATCCTTTAAATTTGCTCTACAAATTTCAAGTTGGTACCCCTCTATATTATTAATGGATTGTTTGCCAAACCTAACAGCTAGAAAATGCACAATCAACGCCTTTTTTATGAAGCTCTGCTTTACTGTTACAAAACTTCACAGCTAAACAAAAACACACGTGTAAACTAGCGCATGCTTCTTTCAATTGTACAAACATAGGGGAATCATCACTATTGTTAATCAGCATAATACTCATTTAAATGCCTTGAATGAGAGAGTACCACTAGTCAGTTTCAGCTGCTTCCCCATGTTGGATGTCTTTTAATTATTTGTGTTCACCGACACTATGTTTGCTTGGGTTAAACTAAGTTATGTCAAACATATTTGCAGCAGACCTGAAAAATTCTGACAATTTTTACCCATAATTTTAGACCTTTTTAAGTATATTTTGCAAATTGCATGCAATTTTAGATCCATGCTGTGACAACAACGGCGAAGCAATCCATCCGTTCCACTTCAAAGCAAGTGAGTCCGATCAAGCAATTGTCGTCTTCCTTGATCTCGCGCCGCTTCACCGGAGTCATTCCCGATCATTACAAACCGTTCGAGGTGAAACAACAAAGCCGACAAGCCCAGTGGTACATGTGCAAGTTCTGCACGTACATAGGACGCGAGTTATCCTCTATTATACATCACACCCGCCAGCATATCGCTGATTACCCTTTTCGGTAAATATGTTTTGTTGTTAAATAATTATTTAAGATTAAATTTACATGTTTATTCCAAGATATTTTTATGTTTTATCTTAGCAGGTAAAATCTAAGGTTAAAAAAGTGTGTCAGTGTTATAACAATAATGCTTCAAATTAAAGAAATTATAGGAGTAAAATGTTTTTTGCCCAGAAGATTTTACTAACTCCTTTGTTGTTAAGCTGCAAAACAATAACAAATCGTGTTTCTTTTGGCAGTTGTTCGAAATGCATGTTTGGCTCTGTTTGCAAAGCAAGGCTGATGAGTCACCAATCTCGAACTGGACATTCTGGCTTCTTTATAATCAGAAGATCAGAACCAATCAGTATGAAGGAAATAAAAGTATGACTCACGCATTCTAGTTTTAATTAATAATAACATATGGTATACATTATGATGTTAATACTTAATTGCTGTTGTTATGATATCGCATACTTTATATAACGGTTCTTAAAGTCTGAATCGACAGACTTGCTTTTGGTGTGAGACTGAGGACCATCCCCTAATATTCTAACCAACACCTTTATGTGCATATTGTACACAATCAAATACAAAACCACATTCACAAAAAAAAAACTTGCCTAATAATTAATTGATAATTACCTCTGGGTCTGATTTTCACCCCTAAAAATCTCTTATGAAGCAAATAACTTTGTGTGCACAGGAGTTAGAATTGATGATAGAGAATGGAACGCTGCAGTTCAATTCCAAGGGATCGATCGATGCTTCAAGCCGCATCGAAGCTGCAGCCAGAGTGGGGGAACTCCCAGCAACCGCTTTTCAGATTGAACCTTTCATATCTGAAAACCAAACACAGGTTTGATTAGGATTATGGCTGAAACGATATATCAATAATCGCGATAATATTGATACTACTCAGCTATGATACTAAGAAACTCGTATCACGATTATAATACTACAGACGCAGTTTATCAGGAAAACTTTCCTAAAATGCGTCTTTAGTATCGGTAAAAATAGCGTTTATTTACTCACAAATGCATTGTTATCTCAAACACACACGGTACCATTTGTTAATGTGATGTAATGATCGCAATAAACCGTAACCCTACAATTATCCTTCAGTATTATTGGAGCTAATATGTTATTGATACTTTCTTTATACATACTCTATTACAACCATGGTATCATACATTTACATTTATACAAGATATTTTTTCTTACATTCAAAATTAGCAAAAACTAAGTTTTATTATGTAATATAAAGTTCATCAATAACGTATGAAGGGTGTTTTGTGAAATTGAGGTATTAAGAAAAACTTTACTAACTATTCTCATCAGCGTGTGCAAAACTTTTTGTTGCTGACACAATACATTGCTTATTCCTTTAGTAGTTATAAAGCAGGTTTAGGTTTTACACATCAGTTTGTAAGCTTATTAAAATAAGTATAAATCAGGTTGATTTCACTTAAAAGCCTTAATAAAAAAAACTATAGATTTATTGTCATCAATAAACTCATTTCAATCAGATAAAGAAGTTTAGTTTATATTTTGGAAATTTGCCATGTTTACTAACGATTATTGCGATTATCAATATTTATTAGTATCATTGCAGCCCTACTTAAGACGTGGTTCTTATGTTTTTTCTTTCACCTTTTTCACCACTGAGAATATATATACAGATCTCTAAATGAACCTTTCACCTACAAAATTTGTTCATTTTTACCATCTTAAAAAAAGAATTAAATACAATTTTTTGCTGGATTCTATTGCACAAAGTCATTTAAGCATTCTCTTCATACAGAAACCACCAAGTGTAGCTGGCACGAGCAGAGGTTCCCCAGCATCCAGTGATGGAGGCAGTGACATCGAGAGCACGAAGGAGGATCCTTGGATGTTTTGCAAACTATGCAACACCGGCTTTCTGGACCGAGAAACGTTTCGAGAACATTCCCGAACTTGCAGTAACATCGGTTCAAACAGCTCTATTTGGAACTCTTCTGAAATATCTACAAAGGTAAAGTTTGACAGATTAGTCTAGTGGTTAAGTGCATCGTCTTTCAGCTGAAGGGTTTAAGATTCGAAACTGGTTGCTAGCTAGTCAGTAGTGTCCTTGGGTTAGGCACTTAATGGACATTTCCTGAACCCAGCAGCCTAATGGGTTCTACTAGTTTTAAAGAAATGTGTGAATCTAACATAACACACTGCAATAGCTTCAGTAACCCGACAGTTGGTGATCTGACGATTGCCTGTGTGTGAACCCCCTTGGTTTTCCCGTTCCCGGGGATAAACATGAATATCCTATCCTAAAGCTCTCTAAAATTTAACATTTTTAATGCTGTAGTTCTTTGTGGTTAAGGGTTGTTGGCCAGTATTTTAAACGTTCTTGTTACAGGACGAATGTGTCATGATTGATGTGGATGAAACCTTGGATTCTCCAGAGGTTTCACCAACTGCAGATCGATTCAAGGACACTCTTGCGATTCCCCAATCATCTAACTCTGCGTCCTTATCTATTCCCCCTATTAAATTGGGAAAATTTTCGAACAAGCGAACATTGGACAACATCTTTCAGTTTAACGTTGCTGAATCAACAAGCAGCATAGAGAAAACGGTGCAATCTTTAACTTTGAAAAATCAACAAAAACTCATATCTCAAGACACAACAAAACACACAACTCAGGCTGTGGCAAGCACAGTCGAGCCTTGTTCTGTCGGCCGCAGGTCCCGGCAGAAGCAGATACCACATAAACGTATGATAATAACCGATGCGACACCCAGTACTAGCAAGTCAGTTGTCGCATTCGAATCCACCAAATCTGATGATGAAACAATGGACACATCTTCCTGATTTTTTTCAAAATTTTGTTCGATTTTTGTGTAATTATTTTTTATTCAGTTGTTAAAATTACGACCATATTTTGTTTGAATAAAACTGCCTGAATATTTGCACTTAATGTTATTCATGACTTCTAGTCTGGCCTGCTGGTTTAGTAGATTGAAATAGATTTGATTTTCACACCACTAACTCCTTGCAAGTTCTGTTTTTTTCATGAACTTTAACAGATTTGCCTGAAACCAGTAAATTAAGATTATTCAAATCTTGTTGACATGAAATATTTTAAATTTCTTGCTGATGGTTCCGATTGTACAATGACTGGTGATATCAGATGCATTGGTATATAAATAAAATCACATGCTATAGACTAGCAGTCAGGTTGTCTTAACTATGCTAAATGTAGAAGAAATTTATTTGGAATGAAAGAAAATCCATTTTGATAAAGAAACTAAAACGTGACCTGAGAAATTTCTAACAAAGCAAATTTTAGTTTTTTGTCTGTTACTTTTTAAAAAAATGATAATACAGACAATTTAAAATATATTATACGTATTGTATACGCCTTTATTTGTGTAAAATTCGCGTCCGAAAGAACGATTCCTAATTCGCATCTTTAATCAAGATTTGCTTTAGGGAAATACCCAAGAACAGAAGTTTGTGACGTCATTCTAACTGATTTTTGAACAAATATCAAGGACGGTGTTTTCCCGGATGGAAAAAGTTGAATATCGAAATAATCTAAAACGATTAGATTTCCACTTAATACGCGGCCAATAGCTATGTTACAGGTAAAATCGTTTTAAAAATAAAAAGTGTATTTTTTATAGTGCTAATGTCCAAATAAAAGCGAGCTTCGACGCGAGTTTAGCGACAAAGCAATTTATGTCATCGCTCAAATGGGTGGCGTCGTTTTGACGACTGGCTTCTGATCGTCGTTTGTTTCCATCCATCTAGTTTATATGTGACATATTTTGTGTTTAATGCAACGTTATAATGTAACTTAATTACAATCAACCACCAAACATAAATTATCAGTGATATTTACATTTCAGTTAGAATATATTACCGCACTTTAGTTTCTGATTTTCCGCTTGGCAATTAAGCCGTATATACCAGTAATTAGTGATTAGACAGCTGTCGTGATTTTTTGTTAAGAGTAGAAGATTTGTACACCATGTAAAGCCAAGTTATTTGAGTAATATAAAACACAAGATACAAGATACTAGAATCTATGTTTTTATTTAGAAAAAGGAACCATAGGTCTACCACATATATATTTTATGGTTGGCCCATATAATAGTCTATCTAATGCATCTGTTTGTGTAAATGTATATAGCTCTTATTGCTATTATAAGATAGGCTTAAAAGCAGTTTGTTTAAACAATAAATTACAGACTTAATGGTAGAATTTTGTTAAAATCTGTTAATTAGATAAGTTAGGAATAAACCAAAATATCCCAAATAAAATGATTATGTGTTGACTGGTCCTGTTATTATTTTAGTAGTAATCTAAAGTAGTCTAGATTAAAATTCGAATTTGCTGGTACTGTGCCATGTACAATTTTACAAACACTAAATGCAAGAAATTATTTATTATCACAAAGTCCATTTTATATGACAATTTTCACAATTCACTCTGTAATTAGAAGATTAATAAATTTAAACCTTGTACTAAAGTTGCTTTTTAATAATTTAATAGGATTTAAAAATATGTTGTTGCTCAGGGGTTCTTGGTGCTGCCAAGCAACTGTGGCATATAATGCGCAGATTTTAAATTGTATTATATCAATATGTAGATCGAAAATTAATTGCCCGTACATCCATGCTATGTACGGTGCCTGTACTTTAGGCACCGCCTAGAGTATTACATCTTGCTTATTTGTAAATAAAAAGGAAATTATAAAAAGATAAACTTTTAACATTTTTACCGATATAGAGATATAGATCATGCATTTGTGTTGGTGAATAGAAAAATACAAGGTTATATTTTCAGCCCGCTGTTGAATAATAGAGCTATTACAGTATGTTGTATATGGTTAGATATTTCTACCAGGTTAGTTTAATCCATTATTCCACTGGGCTAAGGCAATGTCCACTCAGTTTCTTGCCCAAGGACACACATTGATATCAGTCCTATCACAAGTATAAAACAAATATCCTATCCTAACTGAACCGCCGCCTTGTTTTGATCCCATAACTTTTTGTGTGACAAGCAATGGACGAACTGATATAGCTATGAAGCAGGATAAATAGGCATATTTTGTGAATAAAGTTCACAATGCGACAACTAAACGGTAATCTAAAAAGAGCACAACGTCACAAAGAAACAGATTTAAAGAAAAAGGCACAGTGGGCGATACGCAAACTTTGTACGCTCCAGTGTGTTAATTAATAGGCAAATACAAATCCCTTTCTGTGCTTACTTTGCCTAAAAATTGTTCAGGTTTGTAAGGTAAAAAAAATATAAGTTAAATAATGGCTGAATCAGCAGAAAATGTCGCTGAATCAGCAGAAAACAATTCCCCAAAACCAAGCACAGCAACAACATGTAGTGAGACAAGTGACATGCCTCACACCCGTTTTACTTGTTGGCTTGTCAATCAAATTTCTAGCGGAAACTATCTTGGTCTGGAATGGATTGAGGGAAGCAACAAAAAGATTTTCAAGATTCCGTGGACCAAACAAAACTTTCCCAACTGGGCAGAACATCACAAGATATTCGAGGTAACTGAATGATTGTGTATTGGCTTTGTATTGTTTTTTTTTGCCATTAATAGTTGGTATTACAAGATTTTGTTTTGGCACTGTTCAATTAAAGTTATTTGTACTGAAAGTTGGTACTATACTCCTTCTTTCATTCTAGTTTTTTATTCCGTCGGTCTTTTTTTATGTAAACCACTGTTTTTATTGTTTTATTCCCACCATTTTTGGACAGGTGATTCACGATTAATGTAAATATATAATTTAAAAATGTTCACCAAATATGGCAACAGAATCTGAGAACACATATAAAATAATGGATTCAAGTTATAATTTGAACTTTAATAATTGTATGGCATATATTTTTATGTTCTTCTGGGAAGATTTTTTATGAGAATTTACCTAAAAATTATAAGTAAAATGATTCAAGTTGTACCTCAAAAAATCAAAATGGTGATTTGAACAGGAAATTGAAATGCTCTGTATATATGAAGTTAAATGTTGTAAACATTAAAATGATAAAATCAACCATTACACCTATTAGTATATTTTAAGTTAATGGATGGCTTTGTAATTTGTATCCTGGTGGGTTAAAAAAATCCGTTTCAAAGAATTTGTAAAAAGTTATCGTTGTAAGCTCATAAAAGAAATGTAAGTGTTGGGAGATTTTTCAATGTTATTGTCAAATAAATCCTTGTTCCCTTAATAAAGCTATTCATTATGTGAGGTTGTTGCAGTGGATTGTACAACCCATAAACCAACATCTTACCCCAGCCGATCACTCTTTTAGGTAACCTTACCAAACTATATGCATGGACTGTGATTTGAATGCGAAACTAGAGCAACCATTACACTCTACCATAATTACATGGGGTAAAGCGTACCAGTAATGGATGAATTGTAATGTTACAAAAAAATAAATGGAGTTTAATTATGAATATATTTGATAAAAATATTGAAGCCATTAGAAATAAATAAATACATTTTGTAGACATTTTAGCAACAAGATACATAGTAATAAAACATACTGATTATTAGGGGATAACTTGATAATTACAATAGTTTAAAATTTTTCAAAAATCTTTAGGATTAGAGTAATGTTTCATTTTAAAGATGGATGATATGGAATAAACCAAATAACACATTGTGGTCAATTAAACATATTACACATTGCGGTATTAGTACTTATTTCTCTGACAATAAAATTTAACTTATTATCTTAGTTTCATAGATCATTATTTAGCTTGTTTTTTATTACACATGTCGACACACATTGTGTTGGTTAATTTTGGTGTTTTATGATCAAACTGGTTCTTGCTTTGGTCTCTATCTGTAAGTAGTTTCTATAAGTAGTGGATAGGTTGCCTTATTGCATCAGATTTAACTGATAACTGTTTAAAATTGACTGTGGAGCTCCAGCAGTCAGAGACACAATTGGCTTTGAAAAGTATCCAACTACTTATTACTTTATTGCTGCATTGTTTTAATAAACAAACCAGTTTTGTAATTTGTTTAAATTCTACATAGAATATATAATTTATTTTAAAAAATTGTAACCTACAAGTACATAGATGCACAAGTGGTACAGATATATTTAAAAAATGTTCCTTGTCAAAGTAAACGACAATGACTAAATTTCAGTGATCTGTAAGCAATAATTTATATGTGCATAGGCAAGTATCCAAGTACAGTTTTGTAGTAGACACAGGAGATAAAATAAGTGTTTTACCAGCATATGAAGTAATAGTAATTGCAGACAATGGCAGTCAGCATCAGCCATCAATGATTATAGCATAAAATCAGTTAGTTTAAGATAATGTTAGTTTCAATGGAATCAAATATTTTTGTATTAAACATTTTTGTGTTCTAGAACTGTTATTTGCCAACATTTTAATTCACAATTATGATTAATTAGCTTTGCAACTTCATGTGCAATATTTGCTAAATTCCCTATTGTAACAATGCCCAAGTTGACATTTTTGGAAGGATTTGTGGAAAATTATATTTCAATTACTGGGCTGATAATGTAATAGCTTGCTGATTATCACCAGATGAACTAGAAAGTAAAAATAACTGAAGTGAATTTTGCAAAAATAAAGTATTTTTAAAAAGAGTCAATGGGTAAAGTCTCTTACACGACCTTACATCAAAATCTAAACCAAAAGATCTAGACTTCATATAAGCAGTTTTCTTACCTACCATTATTCACATTTTTTAAAACTCTTTTAGTGACTTCTAAACAACAGACGGTTTATTAATTGGGATAAATGCCTTTTTAGTAAAAGTACATTCGAAGGGCCATGCAATTTCCTCAGAACTATCACTGGGGTTGTCTATGATGTACACAGCTTTATCTTTTAGCAAACAAAACTTGAAGAAACTCGTACTTTTGAGTTTCTCTGGGCATGTACAACAGTTGATTCATTATATAAGGTTGTTCATGACGTATTTAAGCGACATGGTTTCCTTAAAAGCATAGTTATAACTGCATTACTGACAAAACAAGTTTACCCTTTTCATTTCATTAAAATTTAAGGTTATAATTGATGGCGCAGCAAAGACATTAACCATCCTTTTATACACAAGAAACGGATTTTGAAGACTTGTGTGTGCATAATTGTATGTATATTTGCAATGGGCGCTATATTGTTTAAATGATAATCTCTTCTGAAAGAAGAACACAATCATCATTACACATTTCAGTTAAAGAATACTAAACAAAGTTGAGATTTTTTGTCATTCTTAGCAAATGGGTTAGATAAACCACCATGAATTCTGCTGGAATATGGGAATCCACACCATAATTTAATTGGATGCCTCCCCATCTATATTATATAAAGATGTCTTTAACTACAGATCGTGATGCAACCAAACTTTGGAATTTCTTTATTCATTACATAATGGGTTTTGTCTGTTTTATTTTATCAAGCTTGACAGAAAATCTTGTGGACACAAAATTGCCGAAACCAATTTGTTAAGTTGCGTTGAAACTTTAAAAACTACACAATAACGTGTTCTAGCCAAAACCGGTATTTTGGTTGATAGGCCCCAGAGAATTTCTTGTCGTCCTATAAAACAATTTTTTTCATACATTCAGCTTTAATACATGTCTGAACAAATATATATATAACTACATCGCATTTATTACCAGGGGGTTTCTTTTTTTTACTTCTGTACAATACACTTCTTTAACTGAATTTGGTTAACAATTTTGTTTTGGCAACTTAGGCCTCCTATAAGACAACATGATCTAAACTTATACAAATCTGATAAAAAAATTACTTTTTTACTGAAAATGGATGAGAAGTTTTGCTTGTTAACCCTTTAACTGCTGGCTGTTTTTCAGTTCATTTTTCGGCTAAGTCACCTTAGGTTAGAAGCTTCTGTACAAAAAACTATTGATGTAAGCATGATATGATCAACAGAAAAGTTGTTCAGTCATAAATTTTCTATTTTTGTACATTAGTAAAATTGTGATGACGTCATGCATTGTGCAATGACGTCCTGTGTTACTATTTAGATCAACAAAAACTAACTTTTTTCCTCATTTACAAACAAAACAGTATGTAGCAAAGTTATTTATGATTATCTTTGGAACATTTTTGTACTACTATTATTGTGATGATGTCACAATTTCACTGATGACGTGGAAATACGCAAATCAATTTTTTTTTACACTTGTTCAATGAAACACAAACACATAGCAGAAAAGCAAAACTGCTGCAAAACAGCTTTAAAAAGGTTCTTTATCGCTTGAACTACTCGAAAATAAAGCACAACTGCTTCCAGAATCACTATCAACCAACAAAAGGGCAACTTCTTCAACAGAATATCTGTTTTTACACTCCAAAAGCTCAAAAAACGCCTAATCCAAAATGTACAAGCGAAAAACGAATGGCTTGTTTTCAAACTAAACAAGCGAACCATGACGACAATAGTTGAAAACTAATCGGGGACTAAAAACAAAATTTAAACTAATTAAAACAACTAAAACCACACATATATGTATACATTTTTAAAACTCAAATAACTAAAAAATATCAAATGCAAATGCAAATCTATATATCATCTTATATTGGTAAACGCAGAAATTATTCAGCTCTCCAGCGCCATCTCACTGATCAAAATTGGCTGTATACTTTTCCACTTATGTAATTTTCGGCGCTGTCGACTTGAGTTGACAGCGGCAGTTAAAGGGTTAAGTCAGGGACTCACTTATTTGTGTTTGCCAAATAAATTATATATACCATGCATAATATATATCAAACATGGTTAGGCGGCCTTAGGCCCTGGCTGAAGAAACATACTAGGCTACACAATCAAATTGTGTTTTACTGATTTAGTGGTGGTTAACATGTGGTTAACACTCAATGCCTTGTGTCTTTCTCTAAGCCATCTATATTGGGTCATTTTAAACTTTTATATTGTTAGGAAAAGATTATTAACGTAAAACGTCTTTTTCTTATGTCTTTTTCTTTTACTTGTGTCTTTTTTTGTCCTTTCTTGTGTGTTACATGAATTAATGTTAAATTTACTTCATTGTGTCCTATTTGCCTGAGAAACTAATGTAAGTAACCATGCTACAATACCCGATACTTAATGTCAATACAATTTCCAGGACTGGGCAATGTTGAGGGGCAGATGGAATATGGCTACTGGTCAACCATACCAATCTTTCAGTCAAATGAAAAGCAACTTTCGAACCATTCTTAGAAAGTGTGATTATATTAAAGAACTTCCCCCCCATCCCACCAATTAGGTTGCAGGTTGGGAACTACAAGGTATATAAATTGCTCAGTGATGAAGAGGCAAAAGGTAATTATTTTAATAATTTTTGCTCAGAAAACAATTTAATTAGTTAATTATATTTTTAGCTGAAATAAGGAAAGCAAGACCACCAAAAAAGAGGAAGCCATACAAAAAACGTGCCACAAAAGCGTCCAAGTTAAAAGATATCACTCCCACAATTCCTGGTTTATTATATTATTTTTTGTTTATAAAACATAACCTTTTCCGCAACTTGTTCTTATTTTGATTAATGTAAGGTTAGACGACTACATCATTTTTCCTATGTTGTTATATACACTGATGTGTTTTAAATAATGTAAAATTCCTGTTTTATCCTGCCTTTCTAACTTAAAATAAATATACATTTTTTCTTTACTGTATTAACATAACAAATATGCTAAACTAAACTATTCTTTACCACCTCATTGAGCTTTATTTGTATTATTCATGTTTACCTATATAGACTAACTTTAGCGTTATAAGAAATCAAGATATTTTCCCAAGGTGATTTCCCGAAGAGCACATTCGACATTGATCGAAGCTCGGTCCTCTCAACTTCTGCTCAACTACTTCTTCCCCCTGCTCCCTGCAAGCCAATCAGTCCTCCCGTTCATCTTGTCATGGCAACCACTAAATACTCAAACAACTTGAGAGTTAAGGAAGCAATTAATATAAATTCAATGGTACATCATTTAATATAACTAATGAGACTAAACTATTTTAAATTGGTTTGCTACATTGAATTTTTTTTCATTTGGTTTGGCTGGTGCTTTTCATTTCCTTTGT
>CH001666.1:143276-174646 GCA_000149265.1 Ciona savignyi | reverse complement strand
CTCTCTAGCTCTAGCGTATGCGTGTTGATCAGACACTCTGGTGCCCGCCTGCACGTTCTTGCAATCAGAAACCGCGACGGGTACACACTACGATGTATATACGACTGTGGAGCCATAAAACTTTGATCCAAACTGTGCCTGTACAAGCATTAAACTTGACGAATTTGGAGTTTAAACATCCCTTGATGACGAGTTATGAATGTTCAGACGCTTCGTGCATATAGTTTTCCCCGGTTATTGTATATAATCTATATATCAATTTGAAGGTATTGGAAAGGGCTATAACATATCCAAAGGAATAATTGGCGAAAACTCTATAAATGTCCATCTGGATAAGAAAACTTCAGCATCTTCCAGTGCACTCCCCTGTAAAGCGAGTTATGAATATTCAGACGCTTTGTGCATATAGCTTCCCGCGGTTATCGTATATAAACTTTACATTAAATTGAAGGTATTAATAAGGGCTACAACATATCCAAAGGAATAATTGGCGGAAACTCTATAAATATCCATCTGGATAAGAAAACTGCAGCATCTTCCTATGCATCCCTTGATGAAGAGTTATGAATATTCAGACACTTCGTGCATATAGTTTCTTGCGGTTATTCTATATAAACTATACATTAAATTAAAGGTATTTATAAGGGCTACAACATATACAAAAGATTTTTTTGGCAAAATCTTCATAAATGTTTATCTGGATATGAAAACCGCAGCATCCCTAAATAACGAGTTATGAATATTCAGACGCTTCGTGCATATAGCCCCCGAGGATATTGTATATAATTTATATATCAATTTGAAGGTATTGGCAAGGGCTAAAACATATCCAAAGGAATAACTGGCGAAAACTTTAAAAATGCGTGAATATTAAAAATATTCATATTCGATAATAATATTTTACATTTTTTTAAATCAAAAATTATCATTTGAAAGAGCACGGTTTAATTAAAAAATTTTGTAATATTTAGGACCGTAGACCCTTGTTAAAGGGTTTAACTTTTCACTTCCGTCTTCGGTTTTTCCGGGTTTTATATTTCTAGGTAAAAGAACTTTGGTAAAGCCAGTCATACTGCGTCCCCCCCGCAAAAAACAGAAGTAACCAAGAATGGGCGCGGCGCCAAAAAGATGTTAATTAGGTACTTTCCCTCGACCGAAATGGAAGTTTCACATATTTTGCCCGGTCTTATTAGTTCCGCGTTCTAAACTGAAGTACGACATGGAAGTGTTTGCACTGGAGCTCGAGTTTGAACCAATATATTTTGCCCCAAAGTCTCTGTGCGCAAATGGCAACAGTGTATGGAAAGAGAGGACAGATGATATTAAATTAAATCAGCACGTTATATTTGTTACGGCTTTCTCGTGTGACCTCACGTTTGCTGAAAATATATGGAGGAATTCAAAATTAAAAAGCTTATTAGAATCGTTTTCCAGCGAGGGCCGTACACTTGTAACCACGGTATCTTTTAATGTGGATAATTCCTGTGAGCAAATCTCATATGAAGAAGGTTTTGCTTTGATGAGTAACACAAGAGTAGATGTGGAGAAAATCAAGCAGAGACTTTTAACTTGGAAATTAAAACCAGATAAAGAATATGATATTTATGTATTTGAACTGTACTTGGAAGAAAACAAGTTCTTTAAGCTAACTGGCAACAGTAACAATTCTAAAGCGATTGAGGTAACATAGCATGCAATTATCTTGTCAGATAAAATAGATCTTGTCAAATATCCCATTTATGATTCAACAATGTACCGGTATCTTGAAAGAATGCTCAAAGCCAATTTTCTGTTTGTAAATAGTATTAGGGTTCTTCCAACTATATCCAATCACACATACAGCTGGATTAAGGCAACTTATTTAGCTTTCTGCCCAGTGACACTACATCTTTTAAGCATATGACTGCCGATCAGAGAAAAGTGCACAAATAAAAAAAATCAAATTAACACTTTTGTTTATTTAAAGGTGGTTCCATTGCAGCAACCATATTGTCATCCTGCATATGTTAGTCGTGACACCAACTCTGTTTATCACAACATAACACGGGTTAATGCTGTCTTAGATGCTGTAAGTCAGTTTATTTTTATTTCTTTAACCCCCCTAGGGAAATTTATGAATAATGAATGTTCATTTTATTTTCAAAGCCAAGTATTTATAGAGTAACCCGCAAATGTTCTGCTGTTTATGGGGCCATACACTTAGCAAAATGCTTGTATCCAGCTAGAGTTTGCACCCCACCAATATACTTACATACCGGTACCTTAACTTCATTGAGTGACAGAAATTTGCTGATGCTATTCTTACATTTTACTCTTTGTTCCAAGTTCCAAAATTTCGATGAAGTAAAAGAACTAAGAAAAATTTGTGACAGTTATATTCTGGAACAGGAATTCACAACCCCAATACATCCTGTTGTTGTAATAGAAGGATTGGACGGCACAGGTAGCAATGTTTCTTAACATGTCTGTTATCTAATAAATGTCGTTTTATAATGACTTTGTTTAAGTCAAACTTGTTTACTTTTCTCTCTATATTAAGCATAATAATTTAAAGGCAAAAATAACAATTTTTTCCATATAAAGATGACCCTGTTTTATAAAACTTATATATATATATAACACAAGAATACATTTCTAAACTGTTTTAAATATTTAGAAACAAAATGTACATTCACTCAAATAATGTTAACGTTTTAAACTTACAATTTAATATTGTTATAATAGACTTAATCGGAAAGGGTGTGTTAAGTTGAAAAAAATGTTACAGATAACAGTCGGTAATAATTACTATGTATAAAGATGCATTTTTTATAACTTTCAGGTAAAACAACTCTGACAGAAAGTGTTGCTCAAAAAACGAATGCTACTATGCTCAAGTCACCACCTGAATGCATAATGCACCTCAGGAAAATGTATAGTTATAATTACCTGTTTTAAAAATACTACAACATTAATGTTATATAGGTTTGACTCTCACTGCCAATTGCTCAGAAGGGCATACTATGCTCTCGGGAATTTTGTATTTGCTGCCATGATTATTAAGGCAGCACAAAAAGGTCCAGTTGTTTGTGATAGGTTAGTACAAATTTAAAAAAATAATGTGGATTTTCCTTTTTTTTAATTCTATAGATAATTTTTTTATATCATGGAGTATTGAGAACGTAAATGTATGATGTAAATATTTGCCAATTTGGTCATTTTAGGTTCTGGCACAGTACTGCTGCATATGCAATTGCCACCGATGTTAAAGTGGGAGATGACTCTTGTGTGCCACCTCATGGACACTGGGTGTACTCCTGGCCGCAAGATTTGCTAAAACCGAATGTAAGATTTTACTTGTTGTTGTAAAGTAAAGCACATAGGACAACCTAATTATGTTGTGGTTGTAAAGATCGTCATAATGCTGACTATTTCCGATGAAGTGAGACAGAATCGATTGGGAGGACGCAACAGTGCTAAAACAGATGAAGAAATCAGATTGGAAAAGTCTAGGCTTTTCAGACAGAGGTAAAAAAGTTGTTTTTACCATATTTTTTTATCATGTAAGCTAGTCTACGCTTACAGTGTGCAATTTGTTAGGTCCCACACTGTTAATCATTGTAATCAAAGGATATTAAGTGATTGGTTGATAACAAATGCTTCTGATGGCATTTGACATAGGTTCTATATTATGGGTCAGCAACCTTTTGAATGTGGTGTGCTAGTTTATGAATACTTTTTGTAATTAAAACAACTTTGCATGCCAACCATTGTTATGTATCATTTACATCGTCAAATGGAAAAAAAAATATTTTTAATTTTTTACTGGATATATTATAGACAGTTTGAGTTTCACATGCTTAGATTTTGCGTGCTCGCCAAATCATGTGGCGTGTTATTAACCATCTTGCATGTCACTTACGGTACACTGGTACCCTTTATAGGGTATTCTTCTTTATGAAAGTTGGTTAGATGATAAAGGGCGTTACAACGAAGATAATCAGAGTCTTGCCTTGCCCATAGCTGGGTAAACAGAAATACTGGGGTTGTGGTGTAGATGTTAGAATGAAAACATTGCTATAGTTTTTGTTAAGCCCACATTTACTGGTTATCTGCTCAGTACATTGAGAAGGACACAATAAAATAGCTGCCTTCTGATTTTAAATCAGAACCTTTCAGAAGGCATGCCACCATGTAATCTAAGCCAGCTACACCATGTGCAATTTTGTATGCTTTGGTGGACTGGGGTGCTTAAATTTTTTTAGGAATGTTGGTATACACTGCTAACATCCTTTGTATTACCATTAAAGTAGATAAATGTATTCCTACAGGATTGATACAGTGTATAGGCGGATGGAAAATCCTGCTCCTATAGAATTAGATGCCAGTGGCACCAAAGCTGAAGTGTGTCGTCAAACAATCTGCTGTGTGAGAAGGGAATCATTTCTCAGTAGAAGCATATTTTATGTTATTAAGTTCAGATATATCCAATTATTATTAAGAATCTAAAGATATAAGATAAATCAGCATTTACATTTATATATTTTCTGTTTTTTCTACATTAAAAGTTCAAGCAAGCATTAATTAAATTATTTCACAAAATTTACCATAAAAAAATCATCACAATAACACTAATGACCTGGAGTCGAATAATAATCTACCTTACTAATTCTTAGCATGCAACTAGCCAATTATGTTAAACATTGTGCAAATTATAAAATTTAAAATTCAATAATATAAGGAACATTGTTCAACAACTTTTTATTTGGTTTTCTCTTTTGGGACTATTTTTTTAAAAAGAAAACTGACCACAACCATTGTGATTGGGAACAGGTAACCATAGAAATATAAGGACTTGTATAATCGTAACACAGCGTCCAATTGCAACAGCATGAATCCTCCGAATAAAAAAGAAAAGCAGTACATTTTGAATGTAATCCAGTTAAAGCTGGAAATAAAAAAAGGTGTTTCAGTAATCTTCGGGCTTTAGCTACATTCAGTTACAATGCCATTTACATGAAAAACATTTATCCATTATATACAACACACTGCAATAGCTTTAATAACCCAGTGTTGGGTGTAATACAACCATTACAAATGTGGGAACACTCCCTTACGTAATTGCGAGGTAATTTTACTGATTGCCCGTGTTAAGCTTTAATCTGACTGTAAACCTTTGTCGGATATATCAAGTGACAAGGCATATCTTTCACCATTATGATTCAGAAACAAATGATTTTCTAATTTTCTGTATTAAAAACAACAGAATATTCATGTGTATCCCTGTGAATGGGCAAACCATGTGCCCACTGTCGGGTTACTGGAGTTTTTACAGTGTGTTGTGTTTGATTTAGACATTTCTTCATTATGGTAAAACAAATTATTCCATTAGGTTCAGGCAATGTTCGTTAAGTGACTTGGCCAAGGGACACAACAAACTAGCTAGCTAACAGTTTCGAAGCTGCAAACTTCCGGGTGAAAAGCAATGCAATAACCCACCAAGGCTAATCTATCAGACAAAGCATTGTTTAACAGACTAAGAGATGCCACCAAATATAATTTAACTTAAGGAGCTTTTCAAGGACTATGTTTATAAGAAGCTAAATTTTTTTTAAAAATCCCATTTTGTTTTTCATGAACCAGGGAAATTTTACAAAGCACATCACTGAAAATTTCAGTTTCGACAATCTATAGAACTAAGTTCTAATTCGATAATTTACTCGATATCTTATTGTTAATTTGAAGTTTTTTAGTGAATAAATTATCAATTTAATAATATTATTCTTATCAATTTAATAAGTATACTCACACATCATAGATCCGTCTAGCACTCTCACTTTGAAGTCGAGAGCGAATATTACGTTCACAAATCTCTTCACACATTGTTATAAATGGAACAGATAGAAAACTGATATAATATCCAGGCTTTATACCATGCCATATTGAACACACCAACATCGTGTTCAATATCCTGTATATAGTGAAATTTTTAAATAATTTCAACTTATATTCAATTTACCATAAAGAAACTTTCATTAGAGATTTAAGAATCACGATTTTTCAATCAATAGATTGATACATTCTTCAGGGGAGGAAGCAGTTTGTTATCACAAGATTTAGTCAATGTATTTTAAATGCTGTACGCAATGATGCTTTCAACCATAGCTGTACATATTAAAATTTAATTCAGCGACTTGACCCAGGAAAGTATTACAAGGATAGAATATTTATGTTAATTATCGTTAATGGGTAAACACAAGAGATTTGCAACAAGGGAAATCTTTAGATTAACTCATTGCGTTGACAATGGAAATAACTTAAGCAACTGGACCTGTAGGCCATGATCACGGAGTGATAAATTGTTTAATACAATGTTGACATGGATTTCCCTCATAAATTATCCGATGACATTCATAAAACATTCTGTTATAGGGTTATTCTCAATTGATTCCAAAGTTTACGATAGCTAAATGCCCTTTCAACATGATAACTAAATACAAGAAGTTTAGTACTATGTACATACATACAAGGTGCAAATCAAATATATATGACTTTTAAGTCTTGTACCTTAAAATTCTGTATTTCCTAGGTATTGCAGAACTTGCATAAACATGGTAAGCAAGCCACCATTGTACACAACAGTTCCATGAATAAAATGTTTCACGAAATGTAGTTTCCGTAATCACTTGCACTGGGCGGATGTTGATTATAGCATTAAAACAATATGATGAATTGTCATTTGATCTGGTTCAAAGATAGGAAGTATCAGAGTGCATTTTGATTATTTGTCTGTCTGACAGGATGTCGTCAGTTAACACAATATAACAAAGCTATTACATAATTTATTGACAATCCCTTATTGCCTAACAAATAAGGTAGGTAATTTCATTATGGAAATACATACTGTCATTGAAAATAGTCTTTTTATGGCTATTAGGGATTTTTATAACAATAATAACACTAATGGACAAACTTACACTTGGCCAGCATCTAACTTAGTGGGTCCATGTCCAGGTCTTGGTTCACTAGATACAGGGTAAGCCCCGAACCCCAGCAGAATGTATGACAGTTCCATAGCCACCCATACAACTGAGTATTTAAGTTGGAACACAAAAACTGAAGGAACAATCAGTAAGAATCTAGAAGGAAACAACAGTGATTTGGTATATATTTGTACTGGATGCACCATTACTGATTACACAGTAAAAAAGTGACAAGAATAAAACGTTTCTCCTGTTTAAAATTTGTAAATATCTAATTATTTATATAGCAGGTCCCAATAAAACACTTTAATAAATATATATAAAAAAAAGCGTTATCAACAGTAGTGATAAATTCATTGTTTTCAAATAAATAGTGTGTGATTTAGTATAACCGGAACAATATAACATTTTCATCATGACTTATTATCTACATTCATATACAACTAGAGAGTGTCAACCACATGTTTAACCATCACTATTTGTAAAACACATGATGTATACCCTATATTTATGCTACAGGGTCCCTAACCATAATTTGTATTTTATACACTGAGTATGTAGTTTTTGTTTCTGCAAGCATAAACGCATGGGTCCCATAGTTAACATACCGAACATATTTTCAATATTAAGTTAAATAAAGAATAAACGTCCTAAATTTACGAACATTTCACCACAAATGTTTTAAATTATAGCTTCTTTTCAAGCGCCGTAGTGAAATAAAGCTAAATTCCCAAATAGTCCGATTTAGTTTTTTATTGTTTCAGGGAATTCCCCTAGGTTTAATAGATAAGTTTCTGTTTTTACATAAGTGAGTCATGTTATGTAGCAATTCTTAAAGTTTTAATCTGATTTGTCGACTTCTTGTTGGAGATGTCAGAGCGATATGGCATGCCTGTAACAATCATAATTCAGGAACATATATTCGTTTTCATGGAAATTAACCTCAGTAAATGTTTTCTTTATTTAATTGGCACAGAATGTCTAATGTTTTAACATTTTACCAAATTTTTATACAAAAGAGCAGCCGTTCAAGCGCTATGGCCACAAAATCGAATTTATTAACAAAAAAATGTTTTGGTTTTTTAACGTCGGAGGAGATTCCTTACCCAAATTTTTGGTTTCTGCATATTTAGACCATGTTGACTTACAAATGTTCAATTTTTCGATTTCATTACTCCTTTTGGTAGATGTTGGGGCGACATGGCATGCTTGTCACAATCATGATTTGAGACCATATCCTATTTTTTGGGGTATTTCCCTAGGTAATTTCATTATTTCTTCTAAGTGTTAAATTAGTGACTAATGCACTTACATTCCATCGAATCTGATTCAAATTGAAGCGCTATACCAAAAAAAAGCAATTAGAAAAAAATAGCGTTTTGGTTTTTAACGTCCCAGGGGAATTCCCCTGAATTTATCACCCAAAATTATGGTTTCTGCATATTCAAACCATGTTGTCTAAAAAATGTCCAATTTTCAGTGCGATATAATTAGCCTTCTGATAGATGTCGGAGCCACAAGCCACGTCTGTCACAATCATGATTGAGAACAAAATCTTGTTTTTTAGGGTATTTTCCTGGATATTTTTTGTATTTCTTTAAAGTGTTATATCAGTTGATAATGTTCTTACATTATACCAAATCTAACTAAAATTAAAGTAGACGTCCAATCCTCATTCTCAAAAAAGCACATTTTTTAGATAAAAATACCATTTTGGTTTTTCACCTCCCAGGGGAATTCCCCTGGCTAAATTACACAAAATATTGGTTTCTGCACATCTAGACCATGTGCGCTAACAAATGTTAAAGTTTCATTGCAATTCCATCAGCCCTTCTGGTAGATGTCGGAGCCACAAGCCGTGTCTGTCAAACCTTTGACAAAAAAAAAAAAAAACGGACAAAAACAATATGTGTCCCGTTTTTCCAAATGGGACCCACAATAAATATATCATTAAAAAATATGGGTGGACAGTTTATAGATAGGGCCACCTGTTTGTAAGTATAAGATAAATGGATTTATTACAAATACCTGTGGGTCAAGGAAGCTTCATAAAATTTGTCGTCTTTCAAATAATTTGGATCAATCACGCTTGTCCCAACAATGTATACAATTAGCACAGCAACAAGGATTTTAATTTTTGCCTTAAGTTGAACTGTATAGTTCCTTGACGATGTGCCATTGAGCATATCATAATATGTTCTGTAGCGGAATAAAGGACCTGAAAAAAGTAGTTCCATGAATACACTGGGTACTGGTTTAATTATCATTGGATAATTATTAACCAGCCTTACCAGTAAACAGTCCTGCGAAACAACTCATGTAACAAATAACATCGAAAGCCGAAACTGGTTCGTATAACAAAAGCATCTCCTTTTTTCGTTCAACATTATTGTTGGAAACATGGCCGTTAGATGTTTTGTTTGTATTCTCGAAGTTGCTCAACAATTTTTTCTTCGAGTTAAACTCAGAGATCTCATATGCAACTGTTATCATCTGTACAAAATTTAAATTTAAATAACCAGTGTTTTACATAAGGAGTGGTAGTGATGATAAGCAAAGGTGCTCACCTTTACTGTGGTCACAAGCATTAATGCATTTGCTAAATTAGACTCATCTCTTTTAAATCCAAAATACATGGATAGCGAGAAGAAAATGCGATGTGCAAAGCAATAAACAAACACCAGTCGGGGACTTTTACTGCAATATAAAAAAAAGTTAAAAGCGAAAGATTTTTAGTTACCTATAAAAATGAACAAAAGGTGTTCATTGTTTAAAAATAAATAAAGTTCAAAAAAGTTGTTACTCCCCACACATTTTTGTTTACTGATTAATCAAAGATGGCAATGGTTATTTAGTACCCTGACCTAGAACAGCTTGTTTCGATCCTGCAAACATCAAAACAAGCTTTGAAGCTGACAGTCCAACAAGCTATTGTATGGGCTATAAAGCAACATATATAGACCATTAAACTAAATGAAAATACCTTAATGTCACCAGGAATGTTCCTGCACAAACCATAATAATAAAGTGCAAAGAATCGATTCCACAAAACCAGAAAACTTCCACCAGTCCGCATATGGCATATATGTATTTCTTGTTTCCAGGTGAAAGTTTCAAGATGTTCATCACGAAGGTAATACAAAACGACGATAAGACCATTAACACGTATGAATTCTGACTCCCCATTTTACATTTAATTTTTTTTAGTTCTGCTCTAAAATACAGGCTATGAACTATGCAGGTGTTTTTCTACAGTTATATTGCCACCTGACAGAAATGATAATCATATCATCACAGTAGTAACGTCATTTTTTCAACTTCGGGTAATCCCCGCAATGCTGCACGAAGTCCCTGTGGGCAGAGACTTAAATGTCCCCGTGTCATCAGTCCAATTGATACCTTTATATTTTAATGTAACGAAGGAATGACTGGTTATCTAAGCACTATACTTTATACAAAGTGTACGGCGTTATTTCTTTCTGCAAGAAGAAACTAATGGGTTTGTAGCGACCTCATGTGTTACATAAGATTTACGATCCCATCAGCTGGCATTTGCGCTGACATTCCGTCATGTTGAAATATCATTATTAGGTTTACGATTATAACCACAGCTGTCGTACTTTTCCTATATAAGTTTATTTTACTTTTGCTTAGAAAAGAGAAGGGCTGGACGCATTAAGAAAGATCTTGTATGTGACGATTACTGAGAGTTTATCTGGAATCTATGTCGTTTAAACATCTAACGATTTAACTCGCAATTGGTACTAAGTTATTCGCCCCAATTGCTCAATACAATTGATGTTATAAAACTACTGAGGCGTTTATCGGCGAACTACAGGAGATCAGTCAAAGAGACATTTACGCAGAAAACCTCAATTAATTAGCGCACCTCCGAGAGTCGAGATAGCGCGTAGGGAATCGCAGATCGCATCAGGTGTTGTAACCGGCTTACCTGTGCCTACAAGGAACAATCTAGCGAAATAGGCAGCAACCTGCAACGGCTCCCTACAGGTTCACGAGTGTGGGGATTCTTTTTAATTGTTCTGTTACCGGCTGGGGTTTGCGCCTGGTGCTGGCACTAAATCTGGCATGAGGTTCCCCAACTAACAAACCTCAGCCAAAAACTCGAATAAATGGAAATCCGACTCCTTACAAAACATTTCTTTATTTTTATATTGCAAGCTGATACAATATATTGCATACTATTTAACTTGTTCGTAACACATGCTTGAAGATATCACTTCAAGCAGGCAATGCTTAGGTCTACATTTCAGAACGCGTTTCTGATAATAATCTAATACAGAGGAAATGATTGGCAAGTCAAACAGCTGTGCGCGCATTAAGCGCCCATTACAACACTTATACAATATAACTAAATACAATGTGCAAAAAATATTGTATGAAACGCGAATGTCACTACACGAGTTACCTATCCAAACTTGATAAATCAACAACAATAAAAACAAAGAAAATGGTAACATCTCTAAAATGTGAACTCAATAAACAAAAAATCATTTTTAAATTGGGCGTTAAAAAGACGTAAAATATAATTCAGAAAAACTTGGCTATAATTGAAATAACCCAGTTTACCCCGGGGAATCACCCACGATAAAATATATGCATAAGCAATCATAAATATGATATTGTTTTCGCATTTAAAAAGTAAAAGTACTGGAAACAAAGGTTTTCCAAGTTACCAATCCAAAACTTGATATCTATATTTTCTAAATGGAACGAACGAGTGGCCTACTTTCCTAATCCCCATGGTATATATATCTTATACAAACTCAGACCGATCATTGATTAAAGTGCGGTTCAGTGTTGAGGGATTTCCTATGAAAGGGTTTATGGTGGGTATGGGGTCAAGTGTTTTATACCGGTTAGTCTGGCGGTTATGCGCGACGCCTTTCAACCGAGAGGTTGAGGGTTCGGACCTAGTTGCTTATAGCTAGTTGGTTGTGTCCGTGGGCAAGGCACTTAACGAACATTGACCGAACCCAGCGGATTAATGGGTTCAACAAAATTTAAGGAATCCTATCATGTATTTACTTATTGGCTTTATATTTTGGGGGATTTTTCACGTCATTTAAAAGAATGTGGAACTAATTAAATACAGTATATAGTAGATGCAGCCACCAAACCTATGCGAAAAAAAATTTGTGGAAACAAAAAATAACACACTTTAAAGCCCATAAGAAGAGTGTGCGGTAAAGTGACTTTTATTTAGCTTTATCCGCTATTTAGGTTTAAATTTAGTTGTGTTTACTTATAGGACCTGCCGAATTAGCATATTACCGTGATAAATGATTGTAGTATTATTTAAGATCTCTATATTATGTCGGCTATATAAGCCAGAGGCATCTCTCTCGTCGGGCTCTTTCCATCTCGACATATATATAATAAAGGACGTATTACCTAACGTGTGTTGAACACTACACTGATGAAGATTGCCCTTTTCTGTTATTAAACAACTTTGGAGTATTTATAATTTCATTGCTTTAGTTATTGTTTAACCCAGGGAACAGCAGACTTTTAAACTTAAAGTGTCACTTTAGCCGATATTCTACAAAATAAAATCGGCAGGAGCCGCAAAACTGATATGATTTTCGCAATATAATGAAAACAACGTTGTGTGAGATAAAGACGCGGATGTTCTTGTAATTATTTTCATTTTGCATGGGTATATTAAACTTATTAAGCGCTGTAGCTATAAAATTAATAGGAGCCACATTAGAAGGATAAAAAACCGCAGGGTTGGCGACCCCTGCTTTAACCCATTATAAGCAAGCTTGTTCGTGAAGTAGGCTTACACATAGCGGACCAACTCCCGATTTCAGCTTTCCGGGTGAAGCCGTTTAATAGCGACATCTCTGCATTATTTATTGGTTATGCTTTGCTTAACATTTTTTGAAGATTTATTATTATGATGTTAACGTTAGTTTGCTTCTATTATATAAGTATAAATGTAAAGGACTAAGCCTGATATACGCACACGCGTTTACTTCGGCATAGAAGTGTTTGTCTCTTAAGCTGGCTGGCGAGCATTTGCTAGAAATGACGGTCGTTCGTGTATAGATGGCGCTAACATTATACCACCGATTCTGTTTATGATCTCACTTTTTCAGCGGCTCGTAAGGATTGTTATCGAATATGTGCAACTTCACCAAGAGGTGCAGTTGAATATGTTTAGTGAAACGACCGAATAAAACTAGAATTAATAGAACTGTCGTATAAATATACTTACTTGATCGTGTATCAAATATAAGATAAAAAAAATTTGACTAACCATATGTGTATTGCGTGTATTAAATTAAATCCGCCAAAGTTTGTGTAAAAATCAAGTTAACAGTTTCCTTTCATAGTTCGGGCGCAGAAACTAAGATAAATCGGCGTGTACACTCATGTAAACACGCCACGTTTGAAATTCTGCGTAAAATTCCGCGTCAAAATCTTCTCGAAAACGCACCAAATATGACGTGGTTTTCTTGTATGAAATGTCGTTTCGTAAACAACCGCATTGCGGCGAGGCGACGCGACCCAACCGGTCCGATTCGACGCGAATCTTCGGAAATTAGATTGTCGCTGTGACGCCGGTGGTGGGTGATGAATGGCGTGCACTGATTGGAAGAAGAGTTATCACGTGGGAGAAACGTCAGCGTATCTGGAAATTGTCTTTGCGGTGAAAGTCTTCGTTTATAATGCGATTACCAAAGCAAAACCACTCAACTTTATCAGATCCTTTGGGCGAATGAACGGTAACTTACGGCAAATATGATTGAAGTCAAAAGTAATAAATAAAGGTTGTAAACCCACTGCAAAATTTGTGTGTCGGTTCACTCATCAGTATGGGCTTATGGATGGATGGCTGCAGGATTTTCAAAAGATAAGATCGCTCATTAGATAACGTACCCGCCCCGCAGCCGCATATAACCCGTATTTTATCCGAAAATCATTTTGCATTTTTGGTAGTGTTTTCTTGGTAAATATTGACGAAGGGCTATTTTTGATCATACTGTCATTGCGAACATGCTATCAGAGAATTCGGCCAACTTTTTAAATTTTAATAATTTCCGAAGGTTTACTTTTTAATACTTCTGGCGATTGATTGTAAATTGGGGTTAGGCAAATTGCTCTGTCTTAAAATGCCCTTGCCAGATTGTGGTTAAAACGACCAATGCATTTAATGCATAAGTAATAAGATAGTGGCCCCAACAAGAGCGTTTGCGCTATATTTTCGCATTAGCTCTAATTGCCCTGCACAAAACCCGAGCGAAGTATCCACACTTTAGCTGGAAGGTATAGAATCATTTATAAGAGCGTCGGAAATTCATCAATTCCCTTGTACACAAGCCTTGATCTCGTAACCAACTCATGCCTTGCCGTCCTCTCATCAATCTTTAATTTGGCATCAGCGTCTCAATACTTCACCGCTTAAAATGATGTCATTGAAAGGGCTTTGACGTCAGAGATTAAGTTCCCAACATTAAGACCGTTTCCCTTATGTTATTGAATTTTTATTTTGCCAACCAAATAAAATTAACCCGATATGCGATATACCAACTATAGGAACTTTTAAAACATTTGGAAATCTGTGTGGAACTCATTTCTACACGTTTCGTAAAACATCTTTAAAATATTCACTTTATTTGCGCCGCCAACCATGTCCGAACATTAGTGACAGCCTGTTCCCATCCTGACCGCAACCATGTCTTTACACAGATTTATATGCATGCTTTTGCATTAGCATAATTTGGGAATGTGGGCGAGCCTCCACGTACATAGGCGTGTGTTATCACGCCATATCAGTGGAACGATTGCATTATAAACAAACAGAGCACCGCAAGCAAATAAACAAGCGGCTGGACGCTGCTTAAACGCTTCATATCTGCAGCAGTGTGTCTGATGACGCAATGATCTATTAATAAGCACAGAAGTAATTTTGGATTGCCTTCTTTTTCAACAAGTGAAATTTGTACTCGCATTTTGCTGTAATTTAAATGAATATTTTATTTATAGTTATAGAGACAATGGTGGCTAAAACAACTTGCATTATTTAAGACATTTTTTTTTCTATGCGTAACTGCTCTTTTTGCAGTTGGAAATGTATCCTATCGGAAGTATAATTTAGAATTTGTGGTGCTGCAACGGTATAAATGTGATATCTAATAGCCCGTTCGTGACCGCGAAAGTACTCATGTTACTGAATTTACTAATAGTACTAAAATACACAAACGACTACAAAAAAATCGCCCTGTAAACATGCATTCTTTAGAAAGTTATTAAAAAAGACGCTTAGGTGCATATTAAAAATTACAAGAACTAATCAGACCGGCTTTGGTTGTGTGCCAAGGTAGGACTCGCCTCCAGGCCTCTTACATCTGATGGATGAATAAAGAAAAAAATATTCGATTGAACGAAAAATTCAGTGCTGCGCGAGGAAACAGCCAAGCTGCAATTTTTTTTTTTACATTCGCGTAAAATATTTAGTTTTGTGTTTATTAAACCATTCAAAATCGGCCGGCGTAAAATACATCTTTCTGATCTTGGTTTTCTGGAATTAATCATTATTTGGTTTTATTCAACCGAATAATGAGGCTTGGGTACGAAAGGTTGCAGAAACGATGTGCGGTGAACACTGCGATTTTTCGACGGCTCGGAGCATGTTGCTATCTAAACACGAACCAGCTGGTTGGTGTTTACGGTGATGTTTCGCGTCGCTCGCTAATTATAGTCGATACCTATTCTCACTACCGCGGGCGATAGTTTTTTGACAGTCGCGGAAGTTTGTTTCCGTGTTGATTTTGATTTATGCTCAATCTTTCAACATATGAGAAATCATGTTTTATTCGCACACATCATGGAGAAGTAAAAGAAAAACATTTTACCCAATAACTTGCTTTGCTCATACGTCGATGGAAGCAATTCATTAGCCCCGACGTTACACCGAATATACCAATGTTCCTTTCATGTTGCATTAAGATGTCAATCAGTCGGTACGTTCATTTTCGAATTAATCTATCAACACCATTAGTGGCAAATCGGAATACTTTCGGTGAAATCAGAAACAAAATCTCCCTGCTGTCTATCATATCTTTATTAATTGGGATGTTTTAGCTGATGCATCCAAGTATAAATCAAATGTGTGGAACAGTGCGAATAGAAAAAAACAGAACTAGCACGATACAATTAAGAGCAAAAATCCAAGCTACCAATTTTCAGCATCACTTTATTGTAGTCTTAAGGTCTGATTTGTGTTATGAGAAAATCGTTACTTTGATAAAGAGAGGGAAATTGCTGTTGTCAGAAGATCGCAACCGCATTTTAACGAGGCACACTTTGCAGATGCATATCAGACTACAACAAATATATAGGGAAAAGATTTTCAGCAGCTAAGAAACTTTCAGAACTCCAATTATTAACCACATCTCTTAATATTAGTCACACTGGTTATTTCAATGTTACTTATATATATATATATATATATATATATATATATTACATAATGAACTATTTGCCTGATTGTTAAATAAGAATGCTTTACTTAAACGTAGTTTTTACGTTGAAGTATTTATTTACATGTTTACATTATGTATCAAAATACATAGTGTATTACCAATTAAGAATACAATGTTCACTTTGCAAAGGTGATACTGTTATAGTTAAAAGCAGTAAGTAAAATTCCCTTATTCATCTCGTCTTTCGATATACGGCGTCGCTCATTTACATGTCGCCGATGCAAATAACAAAATGGCGACGATCGTGTTTTGGAAACAATTTCGTGGTAGTATAGTGTTGATGGTACATGGTACTAGCTGGTTGAATATTCGGCAATGGTAGACACTAGATACTGAGATCTCTGTTTTAGCAACATCGGCAGATTATCATTGAATATTCTTCTAACTTTATGCGTAACACAGGAATGAAAATATATAAGCGCAAATTTTACTATATTTTGCAAAAATGTTTAGTACATCAAGTGACGTAACATAATATGAATCAAGGGTTAATTTAATCAAAAACACCGTAGATCTTTTTAAACAGTATAAAAGGAATGCCAAGACGCCTGTATTTAAATAATGTGGTGTAGGAGCCTGTTACTTTTTACACAACTTATTCAAGATGAACATGATTTAGAACGCGTTGGATTCTGGTTGCACACAGCACGACCGCTTAATTGCATTGAGACGGAAGCTTAATTACAGAATCAGCTCGTTTTAGTTGAATCACACGCTCTAGCATCTGTCTTCAAGTACCTTTGTTTCTGTGCGAATGAAATGCCAAAGTCGCGGTGAAACGGAGACAGGGATTAAGACGAACGAAGCCACGATCCGCGTTCAAAGGAAACAACGAATCAGGGCAGCGGAAAGAACACAGCTCGAGGATTAGGCTTAAGTGAGCTGCTATGCTCGGCCACAGAAACGCAGCGGTAAAATAATATCGCCAAATGTATACACAATATTATGGAGCCAGATGATCCTCGGCAACCTGCCGCAATCAGCCGAGGTATCAACAATTCTAAGCTTATTTAAACGTGCTTGAAAATCTAATCATTTTCTCTTGGATTCGGCTGCTTTTTAGATATTCCTATGGTATAATAGTGCTGATTCAGTTGCCGAACTTCTGGAAATTATGTAGAGTTTGTATAAAGTATAAACCCTTTAACTGGTCCTGGAGTTTATTACACCGATCCTAATTTCATCACAACTCACATGCATCGGATAGATAAGTTCCACCTTCAAGCTACTTTTACTATATTTCGTATAGGCTTATGTAAGCAATTCTATTTTTTAATGCCAGAAGGAAAAAAACATTATAGAAGATTTAGTTGTAGGCCTACTGTGTGTTTCTTTTTCCTGAAATACACTGGAGTATTGGGAGATAATATCGTGTGAAATAATAAAGAGAAGAGATGGATAAAAAGGACATTGTAAGTCTATCTATGCAGGTTCATTAAATTATAAACAAAACAGTATGTAAAACATCATTAAATGATACCCTTGTTTACAGATATATATTTATGTGAGTCAAAATAAGGTCATTTTCTAGAAACGCTGATTCAAGCAGCACATTCCAATGGAAACGGAAAAGCTTAATAGACGAGTAATTAGCACTAACTACTAGCGAGAACCAGTTTATAAACTATTCTTTCTTTGGTTTAATTCGGTCGGCTCACGGATATAGAGAAACGTGCTTTCGTTTCCGAATAGTTCCGTCATAGCAGTCATTGTTCGTCCACAATTGTAGAAACCTAACAATCAGCGTCGTTAATTATGACGTAATCACCTGACGCACAAACAATAATGGTTCGAATTTAATCGACGAATGAACGGTTTCATTAGTTTTTAACACGCCGTGGCTTCGCGTCGTATCACTATTTAAGTACCCAATAGAAAGTACGTTTTAAAATGGCGAAACACTGTGAAATAATTGTTGCAGAAAAAATACATTTATACCTAAAATCAAAACGAAAAATGCCCAAAATGCTATTAAATGGGGTAAAGCAATTCCGGTAAGACATATATCAGGACACTACATGCTGTATTTATTCAATTTACTTACAAACCTACAATCCCCTATTTATATAATAGTGTATGATGGCTGTGTTTTACGTTTCATATGAACTTATATTAAAACTCTTGGGTTACGTTTTTTAGAACTAGTGAAAAAATACTGATAATATCATATTTATTAAGATACGAACCCGTTTGTGGTCTACTTAGAATACCTTAGTACATCGACCGTCCTAATACTTTTTAGATCAAACTTTTTTATAAATAGAAATTTGTTTTTGCAAAAACAAACGTTACAATTTTAAATTAAATTCTTGTACCCCCGGTAGAAGTTTATGCGCAAACAAACAGAAAAATGTTAACTGCTTGGAGAAACGTAAAATGGCTTCGGGGAATTGTATATTGAAATATTTTATTATCACCTAAAAAAAGTTGTAAACCGACAAGGAATTTTTGATTAAAAGTTCTGTTTTATTTCTTCCGAGGAAAATGCAAAATATGTGACAAACGCAAAATAGCGGTCACAATTTTCGCAAGGTATTCTTATTTTTTAGTTTCGTCTCTTGTATATTATCTAAGAGCAGACAATAAATTAAGCAGCTAAAATTATGCATATATACCTACAAGACTTGCGATGTTTAAATACCTACAAATAAGATAGATTGCACTGATTGTAGCAATGAAATCAAATACAACTGGTCTTCTGTTTAGAGGTTACATTTTTGTAGAAATCAGTTGTAATCGCGTACAATCTTAAGTTCACATCTTGCTCATTTTTGAGTCATGTAATTGCTAAGGCAGCCATGATGTCAGTCTACAGGTTCCGGGTTCAAATACAGACTAAAGCGAGCCTAAAACTTTCATTAAACTGTGACTCAGCATCTATTTTCGACGTGACTTTAATTTGTTATTATTAACGTGTCGCTCGCTCTGTTGTCAACAAACAATACCTTTTCTTCAGTTTATAGATTTAGATCAGGGTTGTATGTTGTTTTTGAATAACTTTCGGTACACTGAGTAATATAAGATAAGGCGGCTATTTTCTTTATAAAGTCGACCGACCTCAATGGAAAGTATTTATTTTTAAAGGGCGATTTAGAACCAACAGAGTACCGATCTAGACGACGTAAATATTACGCATTAGCGCATGTATACAATGAGCTATCATGTATTCCTAAATTTAGAGCGATGTCGTAATTTCCCGGGCGCCGCGATTTAAGCTGAAATCCGGGCCAGTTAAACGGCGTCGGTTTAGGGGCCGGCAATTATACGTAATCGTATCAGATTTCAATATCATGGGTGTGCTAGAAACGTAATAGCTGATACCGATGAACATTAACAGCTTTTGTTTAGGTTTGTTTACTAGGCCACCTGGACAGCTCCAAAGTAAAAAGTAAAAATACCGTTTGTCTTTTTATGATTTACAAGTAAACATTTATTGTTGCAAACTTTATATTGTTCCAATTCAAACTCCCAACTTGTGGCCTCCGAAATTAACACCAAACACTTTGTTACAAAGAGGATTTAGGAGTTACAGGAATGTACTTTAAAAAATAAAACATAAAAGGCCATTATTATATTTGTCCTAACTTTGTTGTGTCCAAAGTAACTAAGAATTTTTGCTGGTTAGTTTTCCAGTAGGAGAGTAAAACTATCGTATTTGTCACACAAAAGCACAATCACCAGATTCCTCAGCTTAATGTGTTCAGTTGACTGACCGCTCGCTGCCGGTGTGGTCTGGGTAACTCGATCCGTTAACGACGTACAGTCATGTTTTAATTCGCATCCGGGACCCACCGGAGCATGTGGGAACGAAACACTGGAACAAATAGAAAATTACAGGAGATTTATTCGATGTTTAAAATTACAAAATTAAAATTCCCACTAGCAAAATCCTGTTACGCTATTTACCGGCAAGGGCGCTTACATATACAAGCTCTGTTTGTAATATATCTAGCTGGGTGTGTTAAGTCGCGTGAATTAAAAATTGACGTAGAGAGACAAAGTTAGTTTGTTCAGTTAAGTGACATAAATTAACTTTAAAATAGTTTTTTGGGGTCGCCAGCGGTAAGGATAAGACGGACGTGATTATATACACAAATCGATCAAAATTTGATTTTTATTGATTTTCAATTTTAGCGCGTTTGTACGAATTAAATATGATATTTGAACAAAAGAACCGAATCGCCTACCAACCTCTATATAATACAACGTTTCGGCTGACTTTTAGAACTTTAGAGAAGAATATTTTCATGCAGCTTGTAAAGCCACGCAGCACTAAACAAGTAGGGTGCGTAAAAATCGGCTTACGGGAAACGAAATGTGCAAAACCGGTAATGCAAGTCATATACACGGCCGGGAAGTATTTTGGACCCCGTCACTACATTTTCTCTTATCATCTTCCTTATAAGCGGCTTATGTTTCGGTGGTCGGTGGACGGTGGACGTAATTTGAAGGTGTTGCGCACAATCCATGGTGTGAATTGTGGGGTCTCAGATACTTCACTCGCAGAAAACAATGAGCGAAGCTTTGATCGCGATGGTCATTATCAGCTCTGTGTGACGTAACAAACATTCACTAAACCCAATGTCGTGGACAAAATTGGAGTACCGCCTTATAATTAGAAAATACCTGAATAGTCGACGCCTAAACGGACGAAGAATCAGCGAATGATCTCAGTAAAATTACATCGGGACTCAATAAAACACCATTTCTGATATTATACATTGTGTCATATAGTTTTAATGCCAACACATTTAATACAAAAACAATACATTTTTTCTGAAATAACTATAAACGACACACCTCATATCATAAGATAAGTAACACTCGCTTTATTCCACTATATAAAGTTGCTTTTATTCTGTATATCGTCATATAGTGCGTATTACTTTATGCTTGTGCAAAATGGCGTTTTCATGCATTCAAACATGCAAAACTTCCTAGTTGTATTTATTTAAATATTTTCTTGAGAAGGCTTGAATCATTTGTATGAGTTTTACCAGCAGTTGACAGATTATTTTCCTTTTTAATCATATGATCAGTATATTGGTCACTTTAAAAAATAAATTAATTATTTTAAATATTAAAAAAAATATTTAAATGATGAAAAAGCGTAATAAACTTACCGTCATGATACTTTTTTAAAATACATTGGTTGAGAGCTATAAATTTTATCAACTAAGTGTTTGTGATAAAAAAAATAATTAAAATGGCGGGGGTAACCGGTAAAAGCCCATACCGAGAAAATAAAGTGTTTGTATATGAATATGAATTTAAATTAGAATTAAATGATATGCCGATTGCAAATTTCTGTTTGTAATTACTTTCATTTTTAATGTAAAATGCGTACCAATAATGCAATTTCAACCCGGACAATCTTTCACCGGCAAAAGGAAAAAGTGGCGTAAAATGGACTTTCGTAATTCGCGCACCGTCTACGAGTAGAGAGAGTGCATTTGGTCTTCAGTTCTCTCGAGCTAACTTGGCCAGACGTGTGCTTGGATTAACTGGGAGTGTCAGGTTCTCTGAGGTCTATGCATAGGTGGGGTGAGATGTTAGTAAACAAATTCTTGCAAAGTTTTACGTCGGAAGTGCACTATAGGCTAGGGTTGGGCTTGAGTATATAAGTGAGCTTTCGCGACTTCCGTTCGTTACTGAGCGTTATGTTTGAGCGACGGAATATATAAATTTTAAATAAATTGAGTATTTCACATATAATATTGCTCAAGGTAGTAAAATTATGTTTAAAATCAATAGGTTGGTTTGGCGAATAAACAGATAAGTCCTTCCACATTTGACTCCAGTGATCAAGTAACTTAAAAAAAACTTAAATTCAATTTAGATCGCAATATCAAGTCAAAGTATTCTTATATGTCTACTGTTAGTGGGTGGTCGATTTTTCCGTGTATAATCTTGTAGAGGTCAAGCTTCTGTGAACACCAAGCTTGCTTTCCTAGCTACGCCAGCCACACAGTCGGCGACGACGATCTCGCGGCTTAACCACGGAGACTGGATCGAAGACTAGGTGTCTTGTCTCCTATAGCCTTTACATGCAGTTAATAAATCCCAGCAACTAAAAACTAATGTAGCGAAAAGCGAGAATAAGCCAAGGAATTTGGCTTTATGCAACACGGTATTTCCCTGGTGAAACGTCGTCCAACTACACATATAAGAAAATAAATGATTTCGTTGCTCTATACTCTCGCGTGTTTTTAAGTCTGATCGAACTAATGGAAAATGCGTGCGTTGTATCTTTCGTTAAGTGACATCTAGCAGAGCTAACCTCGTTTCGTTCAAATGTTTCAGTAAAGTCGACGCGCTGTGAGGACCTGGAAATAGGAAGGGCTTACTGGAATCAGGGTCGAAGATGATAAGCTGATCGGGATTCGCAAATTAGCACTCGCTAACTTCGGCGTACATAGGATGTCCGCTGAGCCCCTACGCTGTCACAATCACAAGAATATGACGTTTATAAGAGTGAGCAGCGTGGACGAATTGGTAATTGTTTCCGCATGGACCGCGTCGAGCGAACAGCGCTTTTATTAATTATCGTGGTGGTCGCCGAGCCGCCGCGGGCGAGGTAGCAATTATACTTAATAAAGAGCCGTTAAGAAGTAGCAACTTTCGCCATTCATTCGGTCGGAGGCGCTGTAAATATGTAGTAGCGTTTATGAGGATTATTCACGAATTAAGTCAACAAGTTTATGGCAGAGTTACGAGCCGTTTAGTCTTCCTTGCAATTTATTGTATTTTACGCCAATTAAAATAACGGATATATTAAGCTATATAACGCTAAGATATTTTACTTAACACAAGAGGTAGGATTTTAAACGGTCAAATAAAACTCAATATTATTATTAACAACATTTTGCCCTCGGTTTAATATTTTTACATAACAAAATGGCCTTCAAATACGTGTGCATATTCGGTTTTCGCGTTGTCGGAATGACTTAACAGTTGTTTATTTTGCTTCAAATATTTTCTATCGCTATTTCTTAATAACTTGTAAACCTATATTTAAAAATTAATATTGAGTTTGTTTTGAAATTTGAGATTTGAGAAAAGTCGTATACTTCGAATGTACAGGCAGAGACTTTGTTTACTACGAGATAGAAGTTGTTTAAAGTTTAGGCGGTTTGGTTTATTTACTGTTTATGATGTAGTCTGTTGTGCCGGCTTGTAGTATTTAAGCTAGTAACCTTTTGCAAATAATTCATGTAATAATAAATAAAATGGAATGGGATACCTGTCTCACATTTTTATCAATAATACTTGATGAAGAAAAATTTACCTTTTAATTGTTACATTATTGCCTTATAATTAAATATAAATTTCAGACATATACTCAGATATAGATTTAAAATTGTGTACACGAGTATAAATTGTAAACTAGAAGATGGAAGTGACCGGACATCATCCTGGCCGCGTCCTCAGCCCGGTCGATGTTTATCAAGATCGTTTAAACCACACACCTCAGCGCGTTGCTCACCCACAACTGAGTCAACAGAGGTCTCTACCAGTCCAAGTTCACCAGTATGGTATTGGAAGTCACCATCAACCACAACTGCAACATTCTCACAGCGAGCAACCCCCCCTTCACCATCAGATGGCTCACCGGCAGTCGTTTCAAATCCCGCCGAACTCACATGTTCTTCAGTGTCTGCAACAAGTGAACAAAGATATGCCACCCCGACCTAACAGCAGCGACCCAGCCCTCTCAATCCCTTTGCAGCCGCTACACCACCCACACTTGCAACGATCGCCGAACGGGGATCAGGTGCCGGCATTAGAGGAACTTCGTCACGAAAACGCGAACAACAACAACAGCGTTGATGGGGGGATGGATGGAAACACCTCCGCAATGTCCGATGGGAGTAATGCTGATTTAAGTGGAGAGCACAGCATAAGTATAGCTCCGATGTCTGGAGCTCCAGAAACGCCACCAAGCACCGAAGAGGAAGGAAGTGATGGCAACAACGGATCAGGAGGAAAGAAGACCGAAAACGGTACACTGGGTCACAGACGTCCAGAGAAACCACCGTACTCTTACATTGCTCTTATTGTCATGGCTATACAGAGTTCACCTGCGAAGAAATTAACATTGAGCGAAATCTACAACTTTCTCCAAACACGTTTCGAATTTTTCCGCGGTGCTTACCAAGGTTGGAAAAACTCGGTTCGTCACAATTTGTCGCTCAACGAGTGCTTTATTAAATTACCAAAAGGTTTAGGGCGACCGGGTAAAGGTCACTATTGGACCATCGATCCTGCTAGCGAATTCATGTTCGAGGAAGGTTCGTTTCGAAGAAGACCGCGCGGCTTCCGAAGAAAGTGTCAGGCGCTTAAACCTTATGGCATTTTCGGTGGCGGGCCTGGTCTTATCGGTCCGCAGGGTTATGGCCATCCTCACGATATGTTCGGTCCAAGTGGTATGCCCCACGGAGCCATGCCCCCACCATCACACCACAGGCCCAACCTTATGGGTTTTGACCCAGCAGGAATGAACGCGGCAGCAGCAGCATCTGCGCATTTCTTTAACGGGGCCGCAGCTGCAGCGGTAGCAGCAAATGGTGTCACAAGTCCCCAAACAACGTCCCCCACACTGCCCGCCGTCCCCAAGGAGCCTGGAACCCCCCATTCCCCACACAACCATCCCGTTACTCAATATCCATCTAACTGTGCTGAGGTTTCGTCAGGCACAAACTCTTCCATCCAGGTATCACCGTCCATGTCGGCGGTAGCCAACCACCACTACTCGCCCGGCGCCATGTTTAGCTGGCCGGGCACAACTTCCCAATCTCACGGTACCTACATGCGGCAAAACCCGGGAACAACGAATGGAATCTCCGATGTCCACGCTCATGCGATGATGAACGGCAACATGAACGGATCAGCAGGTCAGCGAATGGAATATCCTCACCCCTTCTACGCGTCACCAAGAGAGAGTCATCTTGCTTATGAAGGTAAAATATACAAAATAATTTTAAATGTGCCAGTCACAAAATAAGCGCAGCCGCTATTTCCGCCATATTGATTTTACTTGCAGCATAATTTTTTAAACGAAATAGCAAGGATAAAGTTAAATAACCGCCATGAGGGTTGGTGGGGCACAAGTATTAATATTTTAAAACTTTTGATCGAACAATGCGATATGTGGTAACCGTCAGTTCCAGGAGCTGATGTTTTGAACTGAAAGTCGAGATAAGCGCGTCAGATTCTATTAAAACGAGGCCGGGTGATTCATGTTAAGACATTTGAGCGCGAATAATATTTCCTCAACACAAGGATCGTCAAATCACGGGTTAGCGAAGCTGCTTAGGAACAAATACAAGGAGTAATATAGCGCTGTTGGGATCCGACTCGACATTCGTTACACCGATTAATTGATATTTTTACAACAATTTCGGATGGCGACAATTTCCCCCGATCTCTTGCGAGATAATTGTCGCATTCCGAAGTTGCTTCCACCACATCACACATTAGGAACGCGTTAAAGCCGCTGGATTTTCAAGCGCGATAAAGTTCGATTAAGATTTCCTGTTTACGGCCAACAGAGGCGAATTAGAAGCCTGCGGAATATCAAGGGTTTAGGCGACGTGGGTCGTTGAAAGATTTCGTTAATCGCGATAACAGAACCGCAAACGCGACCAAGCAATCGATTAATATACACCAGTATTAGCAAGCTCATGACCATGGGTAATTGTATGTGAAAGCATGACTTAGTTGAAATATAGTATTCAACGTTTTATGTAACCCAGCATGATTTTGACCGATTCAATATGGTTGTCAATTTTATAAATTCTATATTTTGGTGCGCCATTTCAAATCACCAAATAAATTAGCAAATTTTTAAACCGTAGCCCCAAGCTTTTCGTCCTATGATTAGTGCATGACCTGATAACAATCAAATCTTCTCGGCTATGGCGCCGCGTTGTCTAACGAATTTCGTCAGATTTGGCAGAGAACTGCAGGTCCAAGATACAAATCCCAGTTCACCCACCATCACGCACAGCCTTGCGAAGTCGAACTCTCGTTTTAAATGTGTAGTCCATAAAAAATGTTTAAAAAATGTTTTAAGTACAAGACATTGTCTTTTAAAATGATTTGATATTTTTATAGGCAACGAAAAAAAAGGAAAAAATAATTAAAAGTAATATTAACCGCACCCAACAAAAATGTTTTCTTATTAAATATCAATACAGGTTATATATGCAAATAAGAATAAAACAAGAAAACACATGTACAGGTGTAACTTCGACGCGACAGATAGCCTATTTTATATGATATCTATTTATACATTAATAATTAAGCATCGAAAACGTTTGCGAATATTAAATTTCTAGAATAAATAAATTAACCTTTATGGCCGGATATGAATCTAAAGCTCGTATACATGATTTTCTTTTTTTGTTTGAAGTCACTTTTTAACATAAAGCACAAAAATCTTCAACATAACTTTTCTTGGGAATTCATAATAAAGTATTTCGCATCATCAGCAGTTTTTCTATATCAGTTAATCTGACGTTCGATTGATTTGTCGTGGTGCAGTTTGACTGACACTACGGATGTGGCGGTTGATACGGTGTATGTTGGGTGTTTGTTATAATTGCTTCGCAACTCGTCTTGCAGATGCCGACATGTGCTTCCTTCACCTCGCCTTGCGCATTTGATTTATTACGAGTGATTACAGCAACCGGTAACTACTTGGCAAACGGATATTAAGCACGTCATCGAAAAATGCATAAAAACGCGGTAAAATGATCCGAAACTTTCAATTTGGAAACAGTTAAAGGATTCAATTGCATATAAAAGCAAATTAATAAATACAATACTATGTCTATAAAAATAGTTTCCTATGGGTACAATCTTGTCAACTAAGTCTGTTTTTTCTTTCGCACCTGCTGTTCGTGGTAAACAAGTTCACAATGAATTAATTAAATTCCGTGAAAGCTTGGGTGGTTCGCACGCTCTGTGGCAAGATGACAGGCAGCGATATTTCGACGCGTGTGGTACAACATTTGCGCCAACCAGGCTTTTGTTAATGGGTTTCTAACGCTGTATATTGAGACTAGGGATTTTACACAGCTTCCAATCGGCGTTATAGACTCACACCGGTCTAACAACATAAAGTAATATTCGCTGGTTTGGTAAACAATACTCAAGTAAACATAACGCTGTAGCACACGCCTATTTACATGTGCGACCGAAACACTTAAAATTAGAAAACCACACGCAAAACTGCAGTCAACGTTAAAGTTCTTTTCTCAAATACTGCGAAACAACAAGAGATTACGCAATCGAATGTAAATCCCACAAAATTACATCGCAGCCACTCAACCTAACAGTTATGTCGTTAAGTTACAGCTTACGATTTGTCGCTATAATGAGGCCACACGGTCACGTAATAAGATACCTGACAATTGCCGCAATGTGCGCAGATTTGCGCCTATACAGGAATGGCCACTTTTAGCTACGATTTGGCCACGAAAAGAATAGGAATTTTCTCTAATCCGGTAATCAGAGTAGCAAGTTGTAATTACAAATTTCGAAAACAGTTTTTCAAGAGAAAACTGGTAAGACAAATGTTTGTTCTAACAGACATGTTTTGCGAACGCCATTTTGTTTATCGCAAAACATGCAGGTTCTACAGAATTGATGATTCATATTTTAACGTGTCTGAACACGCAATTCTCATCTGAACCGGTTTATAATAATCAGAATCAATTAGGTTTTGTAGCTTGGATATCTCCATTAAAATGATATGTTCATCAAAGGCTTATTACATGGGCCATTACCACTAATGAAGTCACTACGTGAATATAGACAATTACTTGTACGCAGAGTACATGGTATATGTCAGTTTTCGTGTGATGGGTAATGGGTTGTGGCTGTGCTTAATCCGTACCCTGTCCAATTATTTAAATTTCATTGCGCAATCTTACTGATTATAGTTTAATACCAGACACTGTAATGAGAATGTGTGGAACCAATCTGTATACTTTTCTCCTATAACCATATTTTCAATTACCTAACGTGTGGTAATTGGTGCGGTTCGACGAGTGCACGATACTATGTCTTAATTGAAATGATCATAACTTCGTGAGTGTACTACAGCGTATATAACATAACAACGTGTAATATTTAAAAGGCAGAAGGGTTGGTGACTGTTCTGGATTCCTTTATGGTCATTTAAAAAAACTAACAACCCACTTCTGTTTAATTCGTTTTTTCTTCGGTAAATGACGTATAGTGTATTAGTGAATGACGCAACGGAATCGGAACAAACGTCATCATCCAACCACAATAACGTAAACACTTCGATGAGGTACCGACGCGAGACGAAATTTTGCGTGGCCTGACGTTGCTGATAATCCTAACAAACGCGTGAGAAATTCTATTTGCACCGCGCATTTTCGTACCAGTTGTGTATAGTCAAGTAGACCGCGGTGGAGTGCAGTAAAAGAAAAGCAAAATTTGTTGTCGGAAATGTATTTATTATTTGTTTTCTTCCGCTTGGTAAAATGTAATTGTTAAAAAATATTATTTTAATTATCGATCACATTAAATAGCTTTTACTTGCAGTCATTTAATTGGATTCTGCCGTTTCGAACAATACAAAAATGACGCGTTTGGCTCAAGGCGTAGCTCCGATATTTCGCGTTCGCAAATCGCGGAACAAATGTGATTGTAACGGCGTCAATTATCGACGGTTTAGAAGGGTCGAATGCTTTCACATTCACGAAAAAGTAAAACCGCTCAAAAAATATGCTACTGTCAGTAGTCCTTAAAATTATGCACACCTTTGCTAATTGTACACGATGGGTGAAGCGATATTACTATAAATCAACAAAAAACACACGGGGTTTAAGCGTCGGAGTTCGAAGGTTGGTGTCCCTGCGGCACAAGCGACTACTTCCACGACAAGGAAACCAAGGTCGGAACATATGAACTCTTCATGAGGTTGCGACTGAATTTTTGTGAGAAATTAACTGCTAGTCTTTGTTTGCAGATCTTTTTAAAGTGGCAAATATAAAATCGTTACTCACTGAGAGTGTATAGTCACAGGGTCGCGGTATCACATCTATCGCGTAAAGACGGTTTTACGACAGCGCAATGTCTAAATACTTTTAACCACAAACTATAAAAGAAATCGGATTGAATTCACTTTGAACGACATGGGACATTTTAGAATTAGGCAGGCTATAAATAGCAAAGATAGCCAACGGGCAGACAAAAGTTTGTAAAAACTCAAATAAACATAAAGGTCTGATTATTGCTATCCAACAAGAAATCTCGACATGGCTTTCAAACTAAAGTTTATCAGTGATTTAGAGGGAGTGGGCCCAATGCGGTGGGGGTTGAAATAGAACAAAATGGCGCTAACTAGGCATATAACTCTCGGATAAACAGCCCTACTTTTTGGAATAAAAATATATTTAATCGGTTGCTGCACTTGAGCAAAATATACTCTGAAACACAGTTACGGGTGATAACCATGAACATGTTCGAAATATTATGTTTACATTGATGCAATGGGCACAATGTTGATGTACAACGTAGTTCACTCCAGTATTTATAATCATTTAGTGATTTATTACTCAAATCAAAAGCTGGCTTTGCAGCTGCAAATATCGGTTGTAAATCATCCTTTCCTACCTCGCGTGTAGCTTGATTTACCACTTGCTTAAGTACGATTAAACCAGACCCCCCGACTTATGGTAGGCCCTACCAAGACATCGTTAATCATTTAAACGTTGGATTATGCAGACACTTTATATAGGGTGGCGCGTACTTGTAGCGAGAATATAATTAAACGTTAGCCGGTTTTAACTGCCGCCCTTCTGTTGTAAAACTCCTTGACTTAGGAAGTTTTGGGTATAGGAGGAATAAGGCAATTTGCAAATAAGATATTTTGAATGAATTAATGAAGATAAAACCATCAACGACCATAATACACTCGATTAGATTAACATTATCGATATTATCTCGTACAAACATTAACTATATCCATGTTTAATCCGCAGCTCCCGCGATGAAATTCAAGACGGAATGTGCAATGGAGCCATATCCAAGCAACGGAATGGAACGAAAACCCTATCCCGCCATTCCAACTCCTATTCCAGTGCCGTCCGGCTATTCAAATGGATACTACGACACCAAGTCGTGCGCGATGTGATGCCAGGTTGAGCGTTAGTGGGTGCTGTTTCATTCATTTACCCTCAACACGAGAGGAGCGCAGCATGCAAAACGACCCAATGCAAGGACTTGGTTTGTAGCAGGAGCGTGGTCGGACCTGCTTGCTAAAAAGAGTGTAACTCAGGCAACGCACTGTGTTTACATGGACAGTATATATAATGTTGTACGACTGTGTAGAATGATTAAAATATTTTTTCCTGTATGCATATACGATTGCCGTTCAAACCACAATTCCAACGCGCATATCAGCGCCACGTAGTGAATGAACCGCACTTGGATTTATTTTTAGCCGACGCGAGAAAGAATGGTTTAATCTGCTTACGGTGCAGGGGTCAATAGGGGTGATATGGGGTCAATAGGGGTGATGTGGGGTCAATAGGGGGGATATGGGGTCAATAGGGGTGATATGGGGTGAATAGGGGTGATATGGGGTCAATAGGGGTGATATGGGGTGAATAGGGGTGATATGGGGTCAATAGGGGGGATATGGGGTCAATAGGGGTGATATGGGGTCAATAGGGGTGATATGGGGTCAATAGGAGTGATATGGGGTCAATAGGGGTGATGTGGGGTCAATAGGGGGGATATGGGGTCAATAGGAGTGATATGGGGTCAATAGGGGTGATGTGGGGTCAATAGGGGGGATATGGGGTCAATAGGGGTGATATGGGGTGAATAGGGGTGATATGGGGTCAATAGG
>CH001666.1:97687-124935 GCA_000149265.1 Ciona savignyi | reverse complement strand
TATTTCAAATTAAATCCAATGGATTTGATGTAGTTGTAAAGTGTACCAATTCTTCACTTGTAAAATCACTATTTGTGTTTCATTTGTGAAATGATTTGAAATTATGTTTTATTCAGAAAACGTCCCCAATTTTAGATTAAGTTCTTATAATGGAAAAAATGATTTTTTTTACTTATTTTGTTGCTAAAGGGGTATAATTATGTAATTGCAATTGCTTAACTTTTAATTAATACAGGGTTCGCTTTATAGTTAAAAATAACAATTTTATATATTATATTTTATATAACAATTTTATAAACCATATAATTGATATAAACATTGCTTATATTACTGCATTATTTAATTTGGAATGAATAAGCTTGCTGAGCAATATTGTTTATCTCGCTTAATGAACAAATGTATATTATTATGTAGTCTGCAGAATACAAGTACAACAAGCAAAAGTTTATTCAAAAGGCGATCGAGCACACCCGGCAGTATGCACTTGGAAAATCAATGGTTTGTAGTTTGTGCCTAGAAATATAAATTAATTTTTATGTGTTTAAGGGGAAACTGATTATTTTACAAATTTGTGATCGTAATAATTTTGCGACTTAATGTTGAGACAAAATTTCCTAAAGCTGTTTTTACTTTTCCTGTTCTTTTAACTATCAACACTAAATTTGTGGATAGTTTAACTCAGAATGAAGAAAGTAATTCAAATATTGTGTGTAGATGTTGACTAGGTCCAACCATTTTTAAATAAGTGGTTCAAAGTTAAAGTAATTTAGCTGCAACGACCAGACAGAAGTTGCAGCATTCTGACGTTTGACACTGTTTTTAGACTTTTTCCGGTTTGGTTTAAATTTATCGATCATAAATACCTGTTTTGGTGCATAAAAAGAACATCATAATTTTTTAAAGAAAGACTTCATAAAAATGACAAAAGTTAAAAAGATTACTTATTCCTGGATAGTGAAACTAATGTTCTTAGTTACTGAATGGAAAGAACCGGACTCATTGCTGCGGCTCATCCGATGACGAACGGATGGAAACAAATAGTAACATGGATTTCCCTCACTGCTCCGGACATACTTCCAATTCCCGGAAAAGACTTTCAAATGATAAACCGCAATCTAGCATAGATAATAAAAGTAAGAAGCCAAAAGGAATAATTTAACGACTCATTCCTTTAATTTCTGTTTGTTTTTAGCAATTTATTCGCCCCGTATTACTTTTTCAAACCCTCCGAATCCTTTTTCATTCCTGTGCACTGCACCATTTTGGGGTTTTATATTTCAACTGAACTTGTTTTCTTTCTTGATACAAGGACCATGCTGTAAAGATGGTTGGGAGTTTAAACTTCTACTGCTTAACATTGCCAAGTGCCATTTCGTTAAAATGCCTTTTTCATGTATCACGTTTTTCAATTCGTTTTTCAATATTCCTCCATTAGTACTTGATCTAAATAAATCAACAATCTATCGTTTGTGTTCATTTATAAAATCAAGTTTGTTTGAAACGCGCAAATTCAACCAAGAAAACAGATGGCATTTTTAAACATGGCCTTAAGGTGTATAAATCAAACAAAACATCTCGCCAGAACGGCAAGCCGACTATTTTGGGCGTATTGACCGACTGTCCGCCCTATCACTCTGACATTGTGGTTTCTTCATTGTCATCAGACGTACGCTTTTAATGACTGCGACACGGTATGCACCGTGTTTGTGTTTTCCGTATCTCGCTGGTTAAGCATAGAGCTATGCACATCAGCTGCAACTAAGTCCTTGCTCCGCCGATTATGTCCTTCGATGTTTCGTCTGGTTTGTAATTTTATTTCTTCGTTGCTGTGGTATTCGTTAGATGACGCCCCTGAGCTGAAATTAGGTGGTCCGTTTGTACCGTTCGAATCCGAAAACCTAGTTTGTTTTTGTGTTCTCGCCTTTCGTGTGGCAGGCAGGTGGTAAGGTTGATGAGACGATGGATTGTTGAGCGCAGACTTGGGCATGATAGAAACTGGCGTGAATCCGTGGTGATGAGGTGGAATTCGAGGAGTATGCAGCAGTATTGCTATCGTGGCGGAACATACAATCACACCACACAAGATCCCAAGTACCAGACTTGCCCAACCTGTGAAAAATTATCTATGAGGGATTTTTATTTTTCGTTACAACCTTACCGCAGTACGCCATTTTAAACAATTCCCCGTTTACATAGGCCACTGTTACAAAATCACATGCGAATAAAACTTAGTTAAGAAAAACTTCGCTTTAATTTTCTTTTTTTACCGAGCCAAGTTTCGAACCCATTATGGGCTCGTCACTAGGACCGTTATTTTTCATAAGAGTCGGTATATGCTGTATCGGTCGCGCTAACCATTTGGCCACACGACCGTACTTCGCTTTAAAATTAGCCGTTTCCTACTCGGTTGTGTGATACGTCGAGACACTTGGCGGACATCGTAAGAAACCAGTGGGTTATTGGGTTTAACTAAAGCATTAAAAAGGTTTGATGTTTCTATTTCCGATCATAACACACCCTGTGTTTTCCACAAACGAGGAAAAATATGATCTTTTATGTGAATTACGCGTTTTCATATTGGTCTATATACTAACCTATGAATAACGCATTTCCATATTCAAATCGAAGATACATCGGTAAATCATTTGCTAAAATCGGGTTGTAATATTCCTGTAGCACTCCGTGTGCGTAATAGGACACCGCCGCTCCAGTCAGAATTCCTGCGATCAAAATAGCTTAATGGCATGTTTGTGTTTGAACCGGAGATCTATTTAGTCGTTGACAGCTCGCAACAACATGATGTACGATTTAACAACACCAGCGCATGCATATATGTGAAAACAACACGATTACTTACTTACCACCATCGAGGCGCGATGTGTGACAACTTACGGGGACTTGTCCCTGGAGACCCACGTTTTTCGCACAGCATTAAGCTGTCAGAGCCACAATCGATACTGCGACGCTCCCAGTAATAGCATGATATGAATTAATTATATAAGTTCTCCAGTTAGGTCGTTCTACTTAAAACTATCCGCTAACCAAGATTTTGACCACATACAAAATGGGTAGAATAAACGACATATTTACTTGTATAGATGTGTGGCTAAAGGTAGTTTATACCAAAAAAGCGACCAACACGTATACCGAATATACAGCCCTGGATTTAAAAAACGAATGTGTTGACAATTGGGGTAAAAACCTGGACCAAAAACGTAATGCTTATTTTAAAATGCTGTTTATTAAGCTGGGTGGATCTCATTTGCAATATGTATACTACACTGGGTGGTAAATCAAAGACGTCAATTTACACGTAGTCTTCGACATAAACTGGATTTTTAGAGCCGGATTTTAACGTCGAAGAGTGCCGCCCGTAATAACGGGAAATCTTGTTTTCATTTTTCCGTCTTCTGAACGAGAAAGTCCGAGCGGGAATCGACTCCCCACTTCCATCCCCTGATAAACTACGTTCACATGAACCGGTGATCAAGAGTAATGACGACACCACGCTAACGCATGCAGTAGCCACCACGACATAGAAACCATTCATCATACTAAAGCCATCATTAGCCGCCCAAATATAAGCGAGGTATGCAGTTGCCGCTACCGCAAAACCTATACATTTTTGAAAATTTGTAAAAAAAATCTGAGCATATATTGATATGTATCGCTTATACGCAGGGTAATGTCTGGATATATATTTAATGGCCGGATTAATCTACTGCTGTATCGTAAATAGGTCTCTCGAAAATCAATTATCAATAAAGCGAAATGGTTCCCTCGAGAAAATTGCTGAATGTGGATTGAACATTACAATGATAAGCTTCTACTACGCAGGCATATGTTAATACATGGTCACAATAGTGGGGACATGATTTTTCCTGCTGTACACACTGAGACTTAAACAGTAGTGTGATTTTATGGTGTAACAACGCCTGGGGCTGTGAAAAATCATGAGGCTGAAAGGAATGAGTAGGTGTTTCATATCTCTTAGTTAAAAGCTCTATAGGTAACACCGCTAAATACAAACAACATATATGACACCCGCATGCAAGTTTTTAAACAACACCCACCAGAGAATATGATATTTCGATAGCAATGTTATAGACATTGTTATACCTGCTATTCCAAACAAAAGGCCACCAATCAACGCTGTCCGCGCTTTCACAATGTGATTTCTGGTGCCCACACTAACACACTTCATGCCCATCACAGTTATTATGATAGCTAGGAAGCCGATTCCAATCGATGAGATCATCAAGGCACGGCATATCTGAAGCACCCCTGCGAATATTGAATTTTTACTCAACGGCATGTGTTAAGACTATGTGGTAATCCAGAAACCCAGCTTCAAGTTGATGGCAAATTCCGTTCTATTTCAAACTTAAGAAAGAGATATTAACTACATTCTCGGGAATGGAAAAATCAATACTCCTAGTTAAAAATATTTTGGAATATTGATATATACATGGTGTAATGCGTTATAATGCTTTTATACAATAAAAATGTTTAATTAATAATTATCGAAAAAATATATTAATACAATACATATGGTAGTGAGTTTGGTTCGTTATTTTCACATCACATTACTCTTTTAAATAGCGTTTGGAGAATTAATAGATGTCTATGCTCGTACGGATCTGACAAGTGGTAAGGGACTTTTTTGCCGGGTCACAGTGGGGGTTTCCCAATCTAGGTTTGGTTCGAAGCAACAAATGTCATACTCAACATCATCGTATTTTGTTTAGCTGTGCAGTTGTGTTTAACTTAGAAAGAGCTAATTGGACCAAAGATGCTTATCGAGTACCGACTGTTTCATTTGTTATGCAACAAATCCAATTTACGAAGTTGTTTTTGTCTAAAGTTCACTGCAAACTTGTTAACAGAACTAATATTAATTGACATATAAACCCATTAAATTTCAGTTTCTTAATAAATCTTAGACATTTTATAAGTAAACCTGAGTAACAGCGTTTTTTTTTATTAGGGCACATTGAACTACAGAGTTAAGAAATATAATTTCCCGAGCTTCCCACCTTCACTTTTAAGAAGCTTAAAGGCAAGCAAAGTTATGTCAGATCAAAAGTTTTTTGGGTTGATTTTCCCAATGTCATACGAAGCTCAGGAATGTTTTTTTATTTACAGAAAATCGGTTGTGCATTCAACCACATATTGATTTTTAAATTCCTTTAATGCGGGACATACAATTAATGCCATTAGTTCCTTCGAGATTGGCTGCATTCTTTTACTTTTTGTGATAATTTGTTTATTTTGTGTTGATAAACTATAGACGTGTATCACAAAAAAAGATTTTCACAGAAAAATACACAAACAAAACAACAACGTATAAGAAATATTTGTTCATATTAATTAAATTTTGGACTTCCCTATATCGGCAAATGTACAAACGGACCTTTGAAAAAATACCCAAGAAAACTTTATTTTTATCGATCCGATAAAACTTACCGTAATTTTTAACACATTTTTGGCTGTGCAAAGCATTTTTAAAAAAATGATTACTTTGCACAATTTTGACAACAATTTTGAGGATGAAATAAATGTGCCCAAAATTGTGATTATATGAGCTTCCGGTCCAACTTTAACCGTAAGTCTTAAATATTAATGGCAATAAACGACTACGAAACTGGGAATTTTAAGACCATTTTCATATCGATCTTACCAATCAATAACTTCGATTAATCCGACTAAGTGAAATCTTATTAGAATAATATACCGTCATACTGTCTTTATAAATGGCTTGGTACATGCAAATACATTGTGGGTTCAATCAAAACATACTTGGTAAATCCACGAAGAACTCATTGTAATCGTCGCAGTGAGTCTGTCCTGTAACGAAAGCTTTGCACCGCACCCAAAGCCCGTCGTATCTGTTAAACTAGAAATGGTCAATATAGATAAAAGATTATTTTATTGGCTAATACTAAGCTTCAAGTTAACAAATGCTGGTCAATTTTGGCTTATCGCACCCAAGTATCCATCTAAAACTATAGTAACACGACATCCATTTGTTATTTCCCGTCTAGATTTGTATGTTTAATATTATTGGCTTGGTGACTTTAGAAAATGTTTTAACCAGCAGGAGTTTCTAACTAAACAAGGTTTAACCGACATTGCTTTTAAACCAATAAAGTTTTAAAAGTTTTTAAACCCGCAAGCGTTTGAACCAACACGAGTATTAACCCGCTATAGTTTAAGAGTTTCAACCATAGCGAACATGTACTCATACAATTTTTACCTACACGTGTTTCAACTAATCACGAGTTTCAACCACTCCAGTATCAACTCATGGATTGAAACTCGTGTTGGGTAAATGCTATCGCATACAAATGCATGGCAAATGTACAAAGGCACTTATAGTTTCAAAAAATATCTACAATTAAGACTTTTCAGTTAAGGGTGTTTGTATGTACCAAGAAAAAAAATTGGACAGAAAAGGCCTTTGTATAATATAATTTGTACAAATTACTTGTCCAGGTTAACTAATACTTAACTTTTCCGTTTTTATAGAAGTCTCTATGCCTTATAAAATATTACATAAAATCTTCTATAATCGTATTTTTAGAGGTGTCCCGGAAAATACGATTATCAAGTATAAATTTGCTAACTATGCTTTGTGTATATTGACAAATATCTCTTTTGTCTAAGCCAATACAGCAACATTTTAATTAAAAAAAATATTTACTAACAATCACAACCCGCGGTGGTAAAATTCAAAGGCATTTGTACCATGTTACGACTTAAAAATCTCCCATCATGGTAATAACATGGCAAAGCCGCCAAACAAAAAAATTACTGAAAATAGCTTAATTACTGATCACCTTAATGTATTGTCAATTAGAGTTTGGCCGTGGCTGTTTTTCCTCCACTCCGGAGATGCGCAAGTGCCAATCATCCCCACCCAAGCCAACACGCCGAGGATGAATCCCAGCACCTGCAGTGCACTCGAAGCCATTTAACTTGACAGAAATAATCCGAGCGAGTATTCTGTTATTCCGTCTGGTCCAATTTGCTTTATTCAAGACAATGCGCTTCTTTTGCAACTACTGTATCAACTAGTATACAGAATACAACTTTGCAGCTAATTATATACTTCCTTCGTTCTGTGGAATAACTACACAATAATTGCCTATGCGGTCAGTTTAAAAGGCAAATTGTCCTGCTTTTATTTTACTTAAACGGCCCCCCTGAGTCAGTTATGCTTGATAGAGAATACTCGTCCACAAAAATCGATCTGAAGCAAGCTAGCTTTTACGCGCTTTCTCTGCAGACAAAGTTATTTAATAGCCTTGGGCACTGAATGACGAAACGAAAATTGTACTCTATAAAGTCACCAAACACATTCCATAGAAATTGGAACTTTCCGGCGTGGCGACAATGACAGTAATCACAGGGTTGTCATATAACTAACTAAAAACCAAGTGCTTGAACTCCCTCAACTTACAATACTGCAAGCGGCAGTGATTAAACCCGCGCTAATTTATTGACCTCGGTTGAGTGGACAAAATCCTATTTGCAAGAGTGACAAGCTAAATTGCACTGAAGTACAAAGCGCTGTCGCAATTTCTTCGAGCCTGGGTGCTAAAATATGTGAAAACATTTCCCCTTACTTTCTGGCGTGACATGTCCTGAGCATGAGCATATACTATGCAGTGATTAGCCTTTGGCAAGTTGTTTCTTGTAGAATCAATGCTTTCATTTCAATCGTGGAAATGAAACTTATTCCCTCGAGTCTCAAATACTCAAAACATTTTAACACTACACGAATGGAATTGATTAACCTAATGCATGGCAAGCGGGTGTGAGGATGGCGACGATGGTTGTTTCAATTGACGCCAATGTCATCTTGATTATCATTCTAATTGCCTTATCTAATTATTTTCTACGTATATGAGTTCCTCAAAGGTAGAAAGGAATACTAATAATAAGGTTAGTAGATTTAAACCTTGCAGTTATTTGCTACTGTTAACAATATGCAACAGCGTGGTCCAACTATTTTTGACTTTCGGGCCATTTCACAAAAACGTGACAGCTTTCGGGTCACTTTCAACTAAATGGTCATAAAAACAACACTGGGTACCATCATCTTATTTCACTGCGCAAGCATTGCTACATTAGCCTACAGCTATACACATACTTTAAATTAATAATTCTTCGGCGAGACGCTATATTTCAATAAACATTTGTATAACATAACAATAACTTTTACAGGCGCATGCGGGCCCGGCCGAACTGTAAGTTAGACCACGCTTGATATATACCAACCACCGTCCGTACACATTTCCTGTGCCTTCTTACTAATCTCCAGTATGTTTCCCCCTCTTGCTCATCGTATGAAGTATGCCTGGCGTGGGCATTGTACGCTTCCGTTTTAATGTTGGGATCAAATACTTACGATGACACCCGAAAACCGTATTGATTTTGGACTGCATGGAATGAAATGAGTGAACGGTCACTGTTTTAACGATTATTACGTATGTGAAAATAATATACATTACTAAATGGATTAAAATGACATTTTAGCTTGCATTTGTAATGAAATTTGATATATTGCACATTTAGCGTAAAAGCAAAATAATCCCCATTTGGCATTGTCACAACGCAACGATTTCAATTAATTTATGTCACTGGTAAACTCGATAATATATCAAGCCATATTAAAAAAACTATTTGCTACTTTTGTAAATATCTTCTATATATGTTTACAGATTCCCAAAGTATTTTAGGAAAAAAACTAATATTTTACCCATAGTGATTTCGTACATTTGAAATCAATGAGGGCGATGACATTGGAACCAGTTATCAGGATTATACTTTTAATCACACTGGTTTGGATAAGTAAATTAAATTATTTGCAGATTTTTTCTTGATATTGCCAATGCTCAGCAAATTAAAGGTAAGAATTATATGACAAATCGTCGTGAGAGAATTTCTTACAATTATGATGTAAAACCCACGGAATCTACTCGAACAATACAACTGGCCGTCATTACACGTCAAAACGTGGACAGCCAGTTTTATTGCATTCGCGGTAATTGCTACTGTTACTATAACTTGCCGTGCTTTATTCTTGAAAAACAATTGACTAACCACCCAAATAGAACATTATGTCTTCTCTCGCCATTTAGTATTTTCTGGTCATTTCTTTGAAACAACCCGTTGCGTGAGTGATAAAAACAACCATTAACTTAAATGAATTTATCCATACTGTGATTTTTTTTCTGTATCACAGACATTTTTAAATTACTAAGCGGTAAGATCAGCTATAATTGAAACAGGAAATTTTTACCGCCGGATCCGTCACTGTTAATATCCATACCTCCGAAATACGCCATACAGTTTTTAACAAATTGAAGGAGGTTCTTGGTGAAGTTGTAAATAACACTGTGGCACTGCGCAAATGTTCATGTCGATGATCACCGCCTTTAATGCATCTTAACGCATCCTTGATCGAGTCCGAATTGGGTAAGGTGTACAGACAGTTATAATTACAGAAAACCAACCCTCTGAAGGTTTGAATGGAGAATGTGGTTTTAAACTGCGCATGTCCGAAATTTACTTGCGCCAGTGTACTAAGTCGTTTATTTGGGCATTTTTATTGGATCGATCGGAGAATGACTACAAAAAGTAGGTCTTGGAATATTTATCTTCTTGGGCGACAAAGGTAATTGTATTAGAATTCTTAGGGTAATGAAGATGAATATGTGTTTTTGTGGGTCTTTCGCAGAGGGGCGTCGTTTTTAAAGCAAAGAAATTACTTCAAGCAATGACAAAGTAATCGCGAAATACACACTCTATTGTATGTTAATTGTAACAACTTTTTTTCCAGCCTAGTTTTGAACCCATTAAGATTTCGTCACTTTTCGTCAGACCGTTTTTATATTGATTCGGTATATGAATCTGTATAGTGTTAACCAGAACCTAAGTCATGTGGTATTATCTAATTATTCGGCCCTAAATACCGTGGTGTTTATTGCGTATAAACAATAAGCTTTCAAACACGAAAAGTATTTTTGAAGTGTAGTTTACATTTTTATTAGACGTATTGTGTCGTGAAAGTTTTATAAGCAAAAAAGACTAGTAGTCAAAATTTATCTCATTTTTACCGGCCCATGTTTCAAATGCGTGTTAAGCTCGTCTTTATAACCTTTTTTATAAGACATATTTTATATAAATGTAGGCCTATATTATTGCCCCTTTATTTTTTAAAGTAGTTTTCGAACCAGTGATGGGCTCGTCACCAACACCTTTTTATATTGAAATCTGTATATGTATCGGTCGCTTTAACCTTTAGGCCACACGACCATACCCACTTATGTGTTTGATAGCAAAATAAGTTTTGTTTAAATATCTATGGCCAACATAACGATGAGTCATGCTATGTAATTAAAATATTCCCTGCATAAAGTTGCTGTGTAATATAAATTAGAGTAACACTGCCAGTTACACAAGTGTCGTTGGTTTATCTTTTAAATTTAAAATGGGGAAAGTTATTCCAGTTCAAAATGAAACGGTAAGTAGACTACAAATTGAGTAGGACCATACATGTGCGAAGTCTATGGCATAATTTCCGTGACCAGTAAAGTCCCATATTAAGAAGCCAGTCTTAAAATGACGTATGCGTGTACTAGATAACAATATTTATGACAAACATAAAACTAAATTTAAAAAAAAAACAGTATATATATATATATATATATATATATAATTCTTAAAAGGGTCTTGAACTATTTCACTGATGCACGCACAAGATTTATCCCAAGAAAATACCATGCTTTTAAGACTGGGTGAGAACTTGAGAAGTATATCATTGGCTCAGACTGGGATGTTTGTCCAGTGCAATTTCGAGATTACTTATAAACTTTCTTGCTGCACTTCCAATGTTATTGATTTAGCCTACTTAGTCCACAACCTTATTGACATGTCTTTAGTAGGTTCTAACTGCAATTTCATTTAGAAAACAGCAAACTAGTAATTTTTGCACCCTGAGATCTGGTAAAAATGCCAAATCAGTCAGGGTGGTGGAAACTTACAAGAATTACACAAGAACTATCTCTTCGCACACACACACTATTTACAGAAAATACTTTGTCCTTATGCAGCAAAAAATATTTGTATAATGTTGCAGTGAGTTCTTCTTATGATGTCTTGTCTGTAACTCTAATGTTAAGTCACAGACTTTGTAAATTATCTCACAATATCTTGCTTGATTTAGCCTGTTAAGAAAATGCTTTTAGGAATTCAACAAACATCTCACAGAGGCGAAAAAGTCTCTTGTTGTGATTCATTTCTGGGCCTCGTGGGCTGAACAGTGCAAACAAATGAATGAAGTTATGGCAGAACTGGCTACACAGAATACAAATGTAACTACAGTTCATTAAATGCTATATTGTTTACCTGGTTTTATGACTATTCTTTAGAGAATACATGTTGTAATATAGATAAAATCCTAAAGCCAACTTAACCCTTAGTACTGGATCTCGCTTGCACACTTTTATTCAAGGCTTAAATAACATTAAATGTAATTAATTTTGATTTAAATTTTTCCATTGTAATTTATTTTTATTAATGTAAGGTTTAACGGCCACACTATTTTTTTTCTCTTTTGTAATGTGTCTATTCACTGACATGTTTTTTTTGTAGTTTTACTGTTTTATCTTGTCTCCTTAACTTGAAATAATTGTGCTATTCTTCCTAATGTAACATAGGAGCAAAAAATAAACTAAACTAATATTAAAGGAGTTATACTTTATAGTTGTCATGAGTCACATCTTACCATATTGTACTTGTAATTACCTTAAAACTTCCATTATTGTTATTTGGTTTTATAGTAATGGAAATTGTCAATCAGTTACTATACTTCTATAAATTTAAAATAATTAAGTTTTGTTGAAGGTGGTTTTCCTGTCAGTGGAAGCAGAGGAAATTCCTGAGATTTCTCATAAGTATGAGATTGAAGCCGTTCCAACATTCATTCTTATCAAAAATCATCAACAAATTGGAAGACTGACTGGGGCTCATGCACCAGAACTTACTAAATTGGTACTCCTTAATAAAGAGTTTTAACTATGTAAATATACACTAAATAAAACCTCTACTTTTATTTACATTTATTATGTTTTTTTTTTAAATTGTAGCTACAGGAACAATTATACTGATTAATAACATCTAAATTTCAGGTGAAACAACACATAGATACAATTGCACCACCAACACCAACCATAACTGATCCAAAAACTGCCCTTAACAACAGACTCAAGTCACTGATCAATTCTGCACCTTGCATATTGTTTATGAAGGTGTGTATAAGTCATTTAAATATTTTCTACCTCCAAGAAAACCAGCAGGGTCGATGAATGTCCAGTCACTGCCCACTGGGGTAATCACCTTGTACAGTATTAGAAAATTCATTGTGCCATTAACATTTCATAAAAAAATGCAGCACATGAAATAGAACTGTATTTATTGCAAATAATCTAGTTTTACACAACATTAAATGGCTTGTATATAGAAACTCTTAATTTTTTGTCAATAAGTTTGAATAATCTTAATGGTTTAATAATCATGCTTGTCAGATTACCCAAAAATCATAAAAATAATGAATGTAAATAGTTTAAGTTATTAATGTTTAATTATTTACGTTTAAACCAAAACACTTTTTGCCTCATCAAGGGAAATCCAAGTGAACCACGATGTGGATTCAGTCGAACAATAGTTGGGATATTGGAAGAGCATAAATGCAAGTTTTCAACTTTTGATATCCTGCAAGACCAGGCGGTTCGGCAAGGGCTTAAAGAGTTTTCAAACTGGCCAACATACCCACAACTATATGTGAATGGTAGGAATGTTTTTAACAATCTTTTATTTGTTTTATTTGACAATGAACTAATAAGGTATTGCAGGGCTAAGTGAGGTGCATAAAAACATAACTATAACTGATTCAAGTTTCTTACTTATTGCAACAGGTGAATTAATTGGGGGGTTGGATATTGTGAAGGAAATGGCCCAAGAAGGAGAACTCGGTAGTGTGCTTCCTGTTCAAGAAACAAAACAGTCATTGGAAGATCGTATTAAAGTAAGCCAAGTTACTTGTTAATAAAACAAAACTAATGTAAAATTTGGTGTATGATACATAATTTATTTTACATTATTGCCTATGAATATTACATATATGACTTGTGACTACATCAGTTGCTCCGGTTTTAACTTGAATTTTTGACCCAGGCCACCATCAACCAAAGCAAAGTTGTGCTGTTTATGAAAGGAGAACCAAGCAGCCCACGATGTGGCTTCAGTCGCCAGATCGTGCAGATTCTCTCTGAAAGTGGCGTCTCTTATTCCCATTTTGATATTTTAACGGATGAAGAAATTCGCCAAGGATTAAAGAAGTACTCAGACTGGCCGACCTACCCCCAACTATATGTGGAAGGGGAGTTAATAGGAGGGCTTGATATCGTGAAGGAATTGGTGCAGGCTGGGGAGCTTGTGGAAACTCTGAAGGGGGAAGCTTCATAATTTATTTCATGACACTTTGTTTTATTATGTGTTAATACAATGTGTAGAAAGTTCACCAAACACTTCACAAAGGCAGCTTCTCTGTTTGTCTTGATATTTTGACTATTTTTGCTTAGCTTTAATAACAGACGGAGTCGGGTTTGATTATATATTTATTACAAAAGCTAGAAAATATTGCTACAAAAACACTACGAATATAAAAATAAAGAAATTCAATGCAACAAGCGTCCATGATCACGTATGACATCGTAAGTCAGCTCTGATATGTCGAAAGGTTGAACATTATCCGACGATGATAGAAAGTAGCTTAGTACTCCATTTGGTAATTTGGTTGATTGAATGGTTTGGGAAATGTATTGCCATCTTTGCTGTAATGAAAATAATTTCAACAAGGTTTAAAGTGGGTGTGCTAACATACAAAACTTCATTTATAATACTGTATTGAATAATTGGCACAAAATAATAATAACACAGCATAAACATTTTAATGGAACAGTAACCCTATAAAACCCACCGATTCATTCTGAACATCAGCCCACTTTGCTTTGGGAAGACCACTTGAGTGTAGCAGAGGGTAGGCAGTTTCCATCACAACAGATTTAAACACAGCCTTCAAATTATCTTTATCTCTCTAAAATAGAGGTTTTATAGCAAAGAATATTCGACTAAAGAATGGTGTACCTTGTCTGCTCGTGACAAACCCTGGGTTTTCTCCATCCAGACTTGCTGCAAGATTAAGTACATTTATTTTTTTTTTCCGACTGAAATAATAAATCGGTTTGGAAACTTACTGCTAAAACATAAACTAGAAATATTCCCCTGACGGGGAATGCTAAAGGGCACAAAAATAGTAGTTGTTGCAGTGTATAGTATATGGTATCCTAACCTATGTTGACAACATTAGTATTTGTTTAACCCATTAATTCACTGGATTCGAGCAACAACAGTTAAATGCCTTGTCGAAGTTTAATACCGGATAACTAGTTTCTCGACCTTGACTTATTTAGTAACCGATATGTAATAGATTCACCAATAGCATAATAATCAACACACCCTGATGGCATCCATGATATCAGAGTGAGCAAGAGCTTCAAGGAAGGTAGCGATTGCTGGTGAGTGGACGAGATCAGCATCAGTTGATGAGATGCGGTTCCTCACCAGTGCGTCCACAAGAACTCGACGGAAATATGAAACGACCTCCGTGAGAGCGGTTGTGAGCACAATACTCGATGGCAGAAGTCTGAAAACATTACAAACAGCTTACATTAGTTTACTTTAAGATGTGTAATTTTTTTAATAAAAATGAGCACAGTAATATTCATCCCATCATCAATATTCTTAAACAGTAGTGACGGCTCAATTATATACAACACACTCCAATAACCAAAACAGTGGGCATAAATTATACATAAGCCTTGAAGAAAAGTGTGTATTAAAGCCATCCACAGAGATGGGGAGATAGCTTTGGAAAAAGGTGTGGTCCGGACAGTGTAGACTACTAAAAAAAACTAAAAATTTTATTAAAAGTATGTGAAAAACAATATTGCACTTTAAATAAAAATACATTTTGGTTGGGAGATGAAATAACAGTATAAATAGCATTCCACCACCAACTTAAGCAAACACTTACTCCAAGTATTTTCTCTTCTCATTGGATGGAGTACCAATTTGCACCATGAGTTTGGGCTGCTTGTCCATTTCCAGTAGAGCACGGAAGCGATTTGTTGCAGCTGAAAAAAATGTTGCTTGATGTGTATTGTCTGAGCATCAATTACTAAGGGCCAAAACTACATGGAGATGACTGCATATGAAAACCATCTTAAATTTGTATATCACTTAAGTTTGTTGGTGGAGCAGATAGTCCAAAGCATGAATACTGAGCAAGCCGACCAAAGAAATGTTTAACTGGTGGGTTTTAGGATGATGTTATAGAAGCACAATGTTTGACTTTTGTGTATATTTAGGTGCTAATTTAAAAAACTTTAAGTTGAAAAACCTCTTTTCTTGATTGAAGGATCCACTTCAACCCCTTGTTCATAAGGTGTACCTCCATTCAACCCCAACTCATATGTCCTGACAAGTAAAGGTGGTTATTTTTAATTAACAATTTTTGATGGCAATGCATTTTTAGACAAATTTGAGGGCAGCACCTTGTAGGAAAAGGCCATCAGTAAAATATTATTATTAATACCAGGATACTTTTATCAAGCACTCATGCCAGCTGCAATAACTGTAAATTGCATGATAATAGACCTTATTCTACAGCCTAATTCCCGAAAGGATAATTGTGTAAAATTAACTGAAAAGAGACGATGTGTAAAAAAATAAGAAGAAAATAGAAAAATAAACAGAACTGTATCAATAAAAGTAACAAAAACTAAAAAGATGAAAAACTTTTTTCTACAGTTACAAAATGCAACATATTGTTTTCTTACTTGTTTGGAATTGCATTTCCCTGTTCGTCGAAGAGTTTCAAATGAACCCAACCACAACTCATCTCTCCTTTTTCCCCGGTTTGCTAGAAGACAAATCTGGAGTTTATTTCCTTTCTACGAGTGAATGGCTGCTCTTGTTTACTTATGAATGGAGATAGCAGCCCAGTTTTTTTCATGTTTTGTTAAATTGATGTGAAAAACTAGTGAAAGTGAATATTTTACATGTAAATAGGGTACATGTTAGTTTGGGGCAATTTATTAACTGCAATAACAATTGATGATAAAAAGTGAAAATAATTATTAATCTAAACTAATTGAGATTCTAATACCACTAGTGTTTACAAACTAATCCAGAATAATGAGATACAAATTAACGAATCTAGTGTGGAACTAACCAACTATTATAATACCTTGTACCCACAAAATAACCACACACCACCAACAACTGCACCTCAAGCAACACTGAATCAATATTATAGAACGTGATGATTGTTATTATGAGTGTTAATCATGAGAAGCATTAGAAGCAATGGCCACTAAATTGAGTCAGTTTGTTTAGATGGCATGAGATACCCGGAGTCTCTCCCGTGCACTTTCCTCCTGTTCGTCGCTCTCAGAGCCACTGTATTCGCACGCCAGTCCGTCGCTAAAATGAACGAGACGCCGTGGCGGCTGAACCGTAATGAACTGGTTACCGACACTGTTTTTGTGCTTTTTTCGCGTAATATTGAAATTAGGTAGAAATAACAACTCACTGATCTAATGTAAGTGATGCCAAGTTCAAATAAAATCCCAATGTTTGAATGATTGCAATCACTTCGTACTATCGAATAACCATCCACCATACTCGGGAGAATACCATCAGTCTGCAAGAAAATTGTACTTAGAGATCTACAGATAAGTTAATCATGTATTTATATGTGGTATATTCCATCACAGTAAAACCACATGTAAATGATAATACTGTCTGTTGCATACTAAATAATGAATAAAATGATTAACGTGTAGTTCGATTTATATATGTCATTCATACTGAGCGTTAGTCAAACTTTTACCGAAAATCATTATATAAGGTATAATTGATCTTCTTAATCCACTTCACATGTACCTTAGCAGTTGGGAATCCCCAAAGTTTGGGCTTGGTGTCCTCAGCTTGAGCGCGTACAGTGTGAATGTTGCTCAATACCTGTGTGAGGTTGTTGCAGAAACACTGGTTGCGTATCAGTTGCAAAATGCATTTCTAAATCTATATGGATATTTAGGTACAATTTATATTTAGCTTATGTTTACAAACTTCTTTCTGTGCATGTCAATTCTGCTGGTTCAATAAAAATAAACCAATAGCTTGTTTGAGTTTTGGATTTGGTGTTTAGTATCTTTTTAAGGTACTTTAAGTATTTCTATTAGATTTCTAATGTATTTACTATGGATTAACCTGTAAGCAAACAATAATATCTGCAGCCACAACGGCTGTCTATTTACAAGTGAGCACATAATTAACATTTGAACCCACATTGGTTCCATCAAACAGAGCCATCCGAACATGACGACTCATCACTTCCACCCCGGTGCTGGGAACAGGTATCATCTTGCACTTCCATAATCTACACGATCTCAGCACACGTGTCACCACTCTTCGCAACTGTCAGAACGTCGACATTAATATCATCATTTAACTGGTTTGAGCAGGGAAAGAGAAGAAATAAAGTGTTTGTTCATCCAACTTACATGTGGAGACCGATATTGGTACAAAATGATCGTTTTATCATATAATAATTTCCCTTTATTTTATTAAAATCACCATATAAATTATTAATACTACTTAATTAGTATTACAAGTAGGGCAGTATAAACCACATCGAGCAATATGTGTGTGAAAGTATAATTTTGTCAGACTTTAAAATTGACCTGAATGGTAGTGGCACATAAATCAGCTGTGTCCTTGGACAAGGCACTTAGCGGACAATGCATGAAAACAGTGAAATAATTGGTTTCACCAAACCTAAAGAAACATCTTATTCTTACCCAACACACTGTAATATCTCCCCTGACACAATGGTGGAGGTGGAGCAATTATTTCCCATGATAATTTGACCCGTTTTACCAATCACAAGGATAACCTAAATTTTTACACATTTCAGTAATTACAAATTATAATTACTAGTTTTGTTAATGGAATTTATTTAAAATAAGTTTTATGATGCAAGCTGGTAAATCTGTTGAAAATATCTTTTCTCTGAGCTCACAAATTACCCATGTATGTGTGGAAGAAGGATACCTGGTTTGTTGCATGGTTCCAATGTAGGTTGGCAAATCCAAGCTGCGATGGGGAAAGAAGTGGTAAAAGAGCTGTCCTCAAGGAATAATCATCGTTTTTAGTGAGTAGGTTGTGCATCATTGATGGACGGAATCCCGCAGGCAAAGCTCCCATTGCAGCAAGTACGTCTGTCACATCTGTCTTCTGCGGCTGGACAGTTTGAGATATTTAAACAAATGATTATTTTGTTTGATAATTACAGCACAGCAAACCATAATTTCTAATAACTGAACACCTTTGCGGCTTTCTAGTTGGGGTATTAACAATAACAACATCATAAAAATGAGTGTGTTTGCTGCATGCATAACCTAGTCCTATTAAACCACAGTATGTATTTTTATTTCAGGAATTAGATGATTGTAAGTTAGAAATGGACAATAATTACTAATTACCTCAGTTACTTGGGCCTGTATTCCTTTCCATAGTGCTTTTCCACTAAACAAAGGAGAATTTATAATAAAAAAATATTAACAAAATATTTTTTTTTAAATCTGCATATCACAGCATTGGTATAAATAACACATTAATTTATTACAATGGTACATGCCCAATTGCCCACAGTCACTTTGTTGGAGCTGTTATAAAGTTTTTCTTATACCAGAGAACTTCCTGTTAAAAAGCAACAAGCATTCGAAATCACTGGGTCAAGTTAACATCCATTAAATACATTGTCCATGGACACAGTTGCAGTCTGCATGTGCAAAACCTTTGTCCACTTATTATAATATGGTGTTTGATGGCACAACTACACAGCTCACATACATGGGACACTCGTGATGGTGATATGTCAATAGCAATACAAAATGGTTGCAAACATGATGAAATGAAATAAAAACAAACACATGATGATCGGTGATCATGCAAAATATGTGGGCACTCCAAAATACCTGTCTTCAGAAGACCAAGAGTTAGAGATATGTTCAAAATCGCTACAGTAAGAAAAAACAATATTCATGAATTTTTTTTAAAGTAAATAATGTGTTATTGATGAGCCACTGCATGTTTAAGATCAATGACAATGTATTTGAATTTAAATGAGCCATGATGTATACTGAACAGTTATATATATATTTAAAACACCAGTGTTGATGGGTAGAAAAGTGGCAACACATCCTGAACCATTTTGTACCAGATTATTTTCTGTCAGTGAAAAGGTAAGATCCCTGTCATAAATTACTGAACCAGCTTTTCAGGCTATGATATATATTCGCTGTCTGAAAATTAGTCAAGCAATGATCCCAGGGCGTGGACACTGTATTTTCGCTTTAATGAGCTGATTTGCGTTTATTAACTAAATGTTTAACAAGTTTACAGTGAATTTGATTTATTAAAATATGTGTCATGGAACTGAAGATGAAAGTGCATAAAATCAGAAAAAAAACACTATATGCTTGTGTTCAGTGCATCAGAAGTTTAAGTTATTTTAAGTCAACTTTTTTAATAATTTACAATCATTTGAGTTACTACACTTTTATTGTTTAACTTAATATTGATCTTTCTGATAATCGGTACTGGGAAAATTAATAGTATTCAAAAATGTAAATGAAACAAATGATCAAATTTAAGTGACGAAATAAAAAAAACTAGTAACCAACCTCACATCTACAATAAAGGATAGAATAAGGAATAGGTAATAAACTACATTTGTAAAATAAGTGATGAAGGGAACCAAACCCCACATAAACAATGTGTGACGGAATACAGAACAGGTAAATAACTTTATGTACAATACATACTTCCTAACCTTTATGTAACTAAATCAATTCCACTAAGCAGTAGTAAGCACCATGCAGATTTTTAAAATGTTTTTTCAACTAAACACCAGTGACTAAGATTTTTTTTCATGTTTTAGGATCGATTGAGGTTGAACAAGAAAACAGATGATTCTTCTTTATAAACTTAATTAAATAACAGTTTTCAATACAACTAATACTTTTTTTTACTTCCAGATATATTATCTGTCCAGTAGTCCACTAAAAAATATGCAGATCTTCAGGTAAAGTTTTATAGTCTATTTTAACAGGTATGCAGAAAATTTTAAGTGGTTCTCTTTGTAAATGTGGCAGATTACCAAATGGCAAATCTCAAACACATCCCGCGACCTAATAATATAAAACCACTATTAATACAATGTTGTTACCGTGTAGTACAAATATGCTGGTCATGATTGGTTATTATATCACATGATTCATATATTGTACGTCACAATGAGACCCTTAGCCGTCAAAAGTTATAATGCTATAAAGGGGCAAACCACAGGCCCGTGGGCCAAATTAGGCCCGCCAAGGTTTTCATTCTGGCCAGCTAGATGCTATCAATGTTGCAACAGTGCTCTCTGGTTTTAACCAGTAATCTACCATATTTCTTGGTTTAATGTTTGACAAACAATATGGCTCGACCACTTGGCTTGCCAGTCTAAGAATGACATAATTTTGGCCCCTGATTGAAAAACTGTGCCCACCTCTGCTATAGAGCAATGTTCAGATGTTAATTAAACACATTTGCAAGGGTTTTACGAAGATTTAATCATTCTTAAAATTAAAATGTGATCCATTTGTACATACCGGACCAAATATCTCGACATTTATTTTTCGTTGTCCTTACCCTTTATAGTGCTCGATAATCATTATTGTTTACTGCGCCGGTATAAAAAACATACATGTAAATAAAAAGGTTCTTACGTTCTTGGTGATTTAACTTCAGGCATGGTGTCTTCGATTTCAGGATCCTTCAACTCCACAACTTGCTCTGGTTCTTGCACGTGAGGAGTTGGCTCTTCAACCTCAACCTCCACTCCCACATCTTCATCTTCTTCCTCATATTTCTTGAGATAAGTGGAAGGAACGAGTCCGACTTTTCCCTTTTCATTCTCAGCTTTCCACCATCCGTCATCTCTGGGAATTCAAGTTAATTTCAATTCATTTTTTCAACCAAAATATTCAATTAATCTTATTTAAACAAGATTTTTTATTAGAGTAATTTTTTGTTTCTGGTTTTAGAAACTGATGTGTAATTCGACAAGGGATGAGACTTTTTTAATGAAAGCTATGAACAGGAAATTTTATTGTATTACTCATAAAATATTAAAAATACAAATTTATATAAGAAATATTGAACAACTAATTAACCCTTTAACTGCCGGCTGTTTTTCAGTTCATTTTTCGGCTAAGTAACCTTAGGTTAGAAGCTTCTGTACACAAAACTATTGATGTTTATGATATGATCAACAGAAAAGTTGTTCAGTAATAAATTTTCTTTTTATTTGCATTAATAAAATTTCGATGACGTCATACATTCTGCAATGACGTCATGTGTTACTATTTAGATCAACAAAAACTATCTTTTTTTCTCATTTACAAACAAAACAGTATGTAGCAAAGTTATTTATGATTATCTTTGGAACATTTTTGTACTACTCTTTTTGTGATGACGTCACAACTTGACTGATGACGTCGTAATACGCAAATCGAAAAAAAAAATTTTTTTTTTTTACACTTGCCCAATAAAACACAAACACATAGCCACAGCAAAACAAAACTGATGCAAAACATCTTCAAAAAGGTTCTTCATCGCTAGAACTACTCAAAAATGAAGCACAACTGCTTTCAGAATCATTATCAGCTAACAAAAGGACAGATTCTTCTGTTTTTACCCTCCATAAGCTCAAAAAATAGCCTAATCCAAAATGTACAAGCCAAAAACGAATGGATTGTTTTCAAACTAACCAAGCGAACCATGACGACAATAGTTGAAAACTAATCGGGGACTAAAACCAAAATTAAAACTAATTAAAACAACTAAAACCACACATATATGTATGCATTTTTTAAAACTTAAATAACTAAAAAATATCAAATGCAAACCTATATATCATCTTATATTGGCAAACGCAGAAATTATTCAGCTCTCCAGCGCTATCTCACTGATCAAAATCGGCCATATACTTTTCTACTTATGTAATTTTCGGCGCTGTCGACTTGAGTCGACAGCGGCAGGTTTTAGGGTAATACACCCATATTAATTAAAACTACCTCTTAAACAAAATGTCGACAATATCCCCAGTTTTGATGGTTAAATCGTCTTTTTGCTCCCCAGTGAAATCACAGACGACCTCGTACATGTCCGCCTCCTCACTTTCATCATCTTCATCTTCATCTTCATTCTCCTCATCATCTTCCTGTTCCTCTTCTTCCTCATCACTTAAAAACCAAGTTTAATATTATGGGAACAAAGATGGATAATCACCAAAAGGTTTCTGACAAATCATGTTAACCACCACTAATTGTAAAGACACCTATTTGTCATACATTAATTGTTGATCATATATCATATATCTACACCAGTCTGCTACAAATTTCAACATAATTACTACAAAAAATAACTATAATATACAAACTTTAAAGTTTGAATATTTCGTTTAATATTAGTAACCAATATGTTATTTATATTTTGATACATTAATACATGTTTTATTTTAATCTATCAAGACAATATTGCATTACATCACGTTTTAGTACAGTATGTTGAAATTGTGTTTTTAACTGCTTCTATACCTGATATCAACATCTTCATTATCTTCTTGGGAAGTTTGTGGGAACTCTTTTTCCCTTGTGGATCTGTAAAAAATATTCTGTTAATACAAATGTAAATGTGTATCGTCCTACCAATACAATTTCCTTTAATAACTTGGTCACATTTGCATATAGTCTAACCTCAAATCTTCTCCATTATCAAGAGCTTCCATTGACTCGAACAGTTTTCCAAGTCTCGTCTAAATAGAGAGAAAATGATCTTATACAGCCAAATATAAAAACAGAATATACAGGTCAATTCTTTGGTAAAAACATTTTTACGAATAAAAATTTAAGATGAATTAAGATAAATTCAGAAAGAGTCAGCAAAAGTCCATTCCATTTAAAGATTTATGTGGTAAGAAATCGTTTAATAATGTTTTTGGATTATTTGATTTTATGAGAAAAGAATTTTATCCAATATTTGATTTCCACATTGGGCAGATCATTTTTTATACTTATACATTATATGTAGAGTACTGTACTATTTTTCACATAAGCCACTATAAGGGGGGGGGGGCACACTCACTTGAAAAGATTGCAACCGTTTTATTTCATCTGATTTCTTCTGTTTAAAATTAGCAATCGGCTCTGGTTCTTCATGCTAAAATAAACACAAAATTATATTTGCATAATAAAAATGATTATATAAACATAGATGGAACAGATGAAAGGTAAATTGGGGATGGGCAAGTAAATTGGAACCAAAATTAAAACAAACAACTTGATGTGAAAAATAACATAACATACTTCACATTTAAGTGACAATAAAATAGTTTATATTTGTTGTCAAAAAACAAAAAAGGCAAATTATTTTAAATTAGGACTTAATTTTAGAATGTGAAATGACCAATCTTATTTTTCTCATTCCTAGTTGAATTATTTGTGGTAATTTTGTTGGTAAATAGTTTTGTGTAGGTTTTTTCTTTGTTTTTAAATTTAAAATAATAACTTGGGTGACTGAACTGAGACTATTCAATCAATATAAATTTTAAAATAAAATCCCTTGCTACTCATTAAATACTTTTTCAAGGTTATTTGCTCTCAGCAATAGCGAGGAGGCTTCAATTTGGTATCGAACACAGTTTTCATGACAAGTAATCACTTGGGGCTCATTAGCAGTCTTGAACGACCATTTATTTGCAATCCCAGTTACTTCATCAATCTGGAATACAAATCATTATCCTGAAAACCTAAATGGTGGAACTACTCTGCAATATTCATGTACTGTCCAGTACAAAAAAAATTATTTCAAATGATCATCAAAAACAATGATAAATTAAGCCATCTGGGTCTGCATCTGGTACAGGCTATCATATAGTTGCTATTAGTATAAACAGACAATTTTAAGACCGACACCAATGGCGATAACATAATTTTAGTACCGTAACTTTTATATAGGCCTGTTCACAATATAGTATTGTAAACTTAAGGGAAAAATTAAAAGGAAGGAAAGTGGGAAGAAAGGAAACGGCACACTAAAATGAATATTAGGGCATTATAGTTAGTTTTAAATATGGGGTTAGAAGTTAGGGTTAGTTCAGGGGTTAAGATTAGTGGTTTGGAAAGGGTTAAAATTAATTTAGATAGTTTTGGTGAGCAGTTTCCCTCCTTTCCACTTTCCCTCCCTTAAGCGTTGCACTAAACTTAGTGCTGCTGTCAAGTTCAAGGAGATATCACATGCAAGCCATCAGATTTTTAAAGTGTTTTGTACAAGTTTAATAACCCCACACATAATTTTATTAGTTTTCTCGGATAATTTATTTCAAAACTACACGCGAGTGAATATATTATACATACGGCTAGGGACAGAACGGTAGTCTGATTTTTCTCTGCTGGATGGCGCTATTTATCAGCTGTACTAAAGTGGGAAAGAAGGAAACCACTCACTAAAATTACGGCCACTAATTTTAACCCATTCCTAAACACTAATCTCAACCGCAAGACTAACACTAACTCTAGCCCCATGTTTATTACACCATTTACGCATTTTAAGGTAATAGTGTTTACAATCAATTCAAAGTATAGGGTGATAAAACTGCAATGAGCTTTAGTGTTATAAGATCGATTACTTTAGCCAATGCTTGGACAAATTCCAAAAACGCTCAGACAAGCTGAATGCGGCGTTATGATTAGTTTGTGTATAACTAAGAAACAAAAGAGTTAAAAAGCCGAAAAAAATCTCCCCGTTGGGGAATCGAACCACGGTCTACCGCTTGACAGGCGGGGATACTTACCACTATACTAACAAGGAATACGATTAGTAAATGTGAAAACTAGTATACGACCACTCAGTCGAGGGTGCCTCTAGATACTACAGGGCCGCTTGGATCACTTAGATTGCTATGGAAAGTAATTTTAACCCTGTCCCAAACACTAATCTCAACCCCAGAACTAACTTTAACCCCAACCCTAACATTAATATTATGGCTTTTATAATTACGAAGTACCGGTATAGTAATAGTCCAGTATGGAAAGTACGGCAGCTGCACACTCAAGTTTTTTTTACCCCGCGTCTTTGCACACTTGGGTAATTTCACACGATCGCGAACATAAACATCGTATAATTTCCAACAAACCTGTAAACCTACCTCTGGACCTTGGGTAATTTACTGTCAGTACATTTTTTGTTATTTAGCCGACCCTATGTTATGTAGATAGATATGTTAGCTGACGGACATGATAGATTTAGGATAGAATAATATGTTTTTTTAAGATTTTGGTAAAACAGCAATGAAAAGGAGATTGTGTGCACACTTGAAGTGTGCAATTTTGGACGTTTGCACCCCGCACACTTAAATATTTTGCGCGTGCACACTCGAGATCTCGTCGAAAATTGACGTACTTTCCATACGGGGTAATAGTAAGCGATCCAAGCGCTCCAAGCTATTCAAGCGCTCCATGCGATCCGAAGTATTTAGAGGTACTGCTCAGCTGCTTAACCCTTGAAAATCGTCACTCCCCAGATAATTCCAAAAAAATAAATAGCGCCACTCAGCAGAGAAAAATCAGACTACCCTAGCCGTATCTATATATTATGCTATAACCTATCTTGGGCATAAATTTTTATTGGTCTATGGCACCTTAATTTTCAATTGATCAGCTTGCTTTTGTACTTTTCCAAGAGGACCCGACGTTCTTATCTTTGTTAAAGACATCAGTAGAAGACAAAATATATTTCACAGCATTTGAAAACTCAAATTACAAGATGAGATTCCGTTTAACACATAACTTGTATTTTTGTAATTGAAATCAGTCAAGCGTGCCGATTGCTACAACAGATTTAGTAAAGATAGATATAACAAATAATAATAGGATTTTACTTTTGGTCATGAAAACTACACCATATTAAATGAACTTGTGTCAGAAAACTAAAACACTTGGTCGAGTGCATCTAGGGTCTGGCTGTGTCAATCTCGAGGAACAGAAAAGCGTTCTTGGATATACCGTATTTACAAATGTAAGCTTAAAACAACGCAACTAATAGGTAGGTGTTATTCCCCTAGACGACTTTTTGCTGCAAATGTATGATCTCTCGCGGTGTTTATGTTGAGGTCCACACCATTCCGTTGCATATAAATTTATAAAACAATAATTTAACAAAATAAATCGTTTTTGTAGCTATGGTTGTCTCGGGTTTGCCCTGAATCTTGATCTTCGTTTCCATCTTCTCGGCATAATACAGAAACCCGCAACTGACAAGAGTAACAAAATAACCGCCAAAATCAGAATTAAAATCTCAGCAGGAAACGGATCGACGGCACTCATGCTTTCTTCGCTCATTTTCCTGTCCTCGTCCGCGAGAACTACTAAGTAATAAAGTAATTAAAAACAACATAATTTGATCTCTGGACGATGTTGACCATACGCTATGTATAAATATAATAAAATGTTTTGTCTTACGTTCACAAGATGAGCCATCATCTGTAATGGAGTATCCTATCCGACAGGAGCACGACCTTCTGCCGTAAATGTCCACACTGCATAACTGGGAACATCCACCGTTTGACTGTGAAATAAAATTCATAAATTGAAATGGATGGGAGAAGTTTAGGTTAGTTTCACACACACGCTTAAACACTGGAGGACATGGGTTGGTTTTATTGCAGTGAGCGCCGTTTTCAACAAAAATAATTAAAGGCGCCGTTTTCAGCATAAATTAAATCACATTAAATTGCGGATTTGAGCCATGTACCAAATTATTTGTTAATAATTTAAAAGTTGCTGCCTCACATATTATATTTAAGATTTGTATATATATAGATAACACACATCTAACGTCAGGCTTTGTAAAATTCATAATTAATACAACGAACAAGCTCACAATCGAGCACGGAGTTCTTGAACCATCGATAGCAATTGGACCAAGCGAGATAACGTGTGGAGAAAGCC
>CH001666.1:62818-82890 GCA_000149265.1 Ciona savignyi | reverse complement strand
GATACGTATCCTGATCTTGTCTCGCCATAACAACTTGTAGTCTACGACGTTTGACACGGTTTACTAGAACGTCATAGTTTTAACATACATACACCTGTAAAACATAAGCAAACGTCTAGGACAACTATTTGTTTTATGACCCAGTGGAACAATTTAATTGTTGCTATATATATTCGCTCTCTCTGCGACCAACGCACCACAGTTCATATAAATAAAATCGACAAGCAGCCAAATGCACCTGCCCCTACCACAGTAAACCGCGCCCAAAACGCAAAGAATAAGCAGGGGTGCTATAAGTTACGTGGGGTTAACGAAACATATCGCCAAGCGTCAATTAATAGCTTTAATGACACAAATCTAAAGATGACTAAATATCAAAATCCAGCCAAACTCCAGTTGGGGTCGTCGACAGAGTCGCTAAATGCAATTCATAAACCAAACGTTACCCTTGAACGTAATTGCCGCAGTAAGTAGCAGCAAAGGAAACGCAACTCCTTCATCATTGTTATAAAACGTAGCATAGCATTTAATTCTTGTTTAAATGGAATATTGGGTTACAACTTAATTTACCAATAAAACTAATTATTATCTAGTATGATTAAATTAGAATCACAAAAGTTATATAAAAGTACATTAAACTTTGTTTTCAGTTATAAAGAAAAACTGCACATAGCAAGGACCGCCTCAACCCAGGGTAGCCAATTAATAAGTTGGAAAGTAAAATTAAAACATTTTAAACACATCTAACGCACTGTAATGGCTTCAGTAATCCGAAGAGTGAGGCACGAAGAAATCTGACTATTGGTGTTATAGTTTAGTTAATTTTTATAGTAGGTTCTGCTGCGTGTTTTCATTGTGGAAACTAAAAAACTAAAATATTTACAATATTACACAAAAAAGTCAATCCTGTGAATATATATGCCACCTATGCAGATAAATCGAAAACTGTAATTTGACATTTTCTATATAACATCACTGCAGTTTTCATTTGTTGCAATAAGCAAATACACCTAAAGTAGGTGAGAAATCGCAGAATGCTGCCCTGCTTTTACATGTAGTAGCCCTCTTGTATTACAATATGTAGTGGGCCTCTTGTATTACAATAGTTTTAAAGCGTTGGCTGCTTGTATCCGTTTTAAATTTTGCATGTATGAAATAAATCTTTTTCCCGATGTGTAGGAGTAAGATTTTAAAATCTATGACGAACCCTATTTTTTTCTTTTACCCCTAAAGAACTAATTTGATATATTCCATTAGGAGTAAAGACGCTTACAGTTATACTTACTAAACGGGCTAATCTAAAAAATGTAAAATGATTTTAAAAATATACCTCTGCGACTCTGGTTAAATTAATGCCTAGCAAAAACAATGTAACTTATGTGATCTTAAACGCGTTGAATTTCTTTCGTTTCGTATATTTATTTGCTCAAGCTTAATGGTGTCTCACAAAGCAAAAGGTAATAAAGTTCTTATTTTTATTATTTTCTATATATATTTAACTTCAAGAGGTATAAAAAAATGTTATATGGATAGTCGCACTGCCTATGATCAGTAACCATGGTCGAATGCTCAGTCTTGTCAGACTCTAAATAAATTTATAATCAGCAAACCAACGTGCATTTAAAGTAGTTACATTTCACTGAATTGCCCTAGGCCTGACACATCAATAATACGTACTGGGCTATCTTTTAATGTACCTACAACCTACCTATAAATGTAGTACTTTTTCTGTGTTGTATGGACCTAATTTATAATTGTTGGCAATCATGGCAATTAATTATACCAAATTTTTAGTTTTGCAGAATCAGGAGACACCAAGACTAGTTAACCCTTACAGGGTTTATAGTTGCCTTCTTGACTTATAAGTTTTAAAATACTGTTGTATTATTATACTTAACATTCTTTTTGCGCACCTAAACAAAAATGAATTATCCATAAGTTGATGATAATGCAATAAAGTGCAATGACTAACAAACTGTCATCAGCATATTGTTAATGCAGCCGATCTGCCAATATTTCATTGCTGGTAGCGGCATGAAAATGAGACTTGTAGCGGGACTGTCATATGTGTTTTATTCGCTGGCAGATGGCAAATCCTGCATGATTCAAGATTCAAGATTTTTATTTTGGTCAGCATGATAATTTTTATAATAGTAACAATCACCATTTTTTATAATATAAATAAAGAAAAAAAAAAACACAGTGTCACAATAACATTATAGAAAAAAAAACATAGTTTATGCTGGCCAGGGTGACAGTGAATGAAGCGGTAGATCCTATATGATTGCTGTATCTGTTGGTATTGCGCCCCCAAGCCTATGAAAGTAACAAAGCGTTTCGCGATTTTTACTGTTTGCCAGTTGAGGAAGTTAGGTTAGGGTAAGGGTTAGTTGTGAGGGGCTAGGATTAGGGGTTAGGGTTGTCCAGTGTGGTGGTTGCTCAGGGTGTCGCTTCAATCAGGATTTGCCATCTGCCAACAGATAAAACGCATATGACAGTCCTGCTACAAGCGACGAACTGTCCAATTTTCATGCCACCACATGCAATGGAAAATTGGCGGATCGTGTGTTAATGCATTGAAAAATGTTTAAATGGCATGTGGGATTCGCCTATATGTGCAGAGTCTCATTATGGAAACATTTTACATTAAAATTAAAATGAGCAGTACATGTCTAAGATTTCGTACTTATTATCATTGAAATCTTAATTTGGGGTAGAACATATGTAGGTCGGAAAATGGCAGTTATAAAAGAATAGTCACATTGATTTAAACTAAGGGATGCTTGCAAAGTACTCGAAAATAAAACTATTTCATGACCTGTGTTGGTTTTAATTAAATGTCAAGCAGAAAATAGTGTATTACAAATTTTAGGTATGAATATTATTTGGGGGAATGTTACACAATGCTTGGTCTGAGCCCCAGCAATTGTTAGAGTGTGAGAGGTATAATTCGCATCATGTATGATGTTGGATAATGTCATTAATTGAACCAAAACAGTCAGATTCTATTAGCAAACAACTACCTGTCAATTACATTACAAACCAAATAACATACTATACCTTCATTATCAGTGATTATTTAACCAAAAATTAGTGAAATAATTAAGAAATAAAATATCATTTTATATTATATTTATTTACAACACGGTTAACATATTCCATTACCAATTAAAGGTGATGTATCAGTAACACAAGCCATTCATCTTTCAGCTCAGCTGCCCCATAAGAGTCTATAGCACACTGAGGACATATTGTGTTCCGTTTTTGATGTGTAATTGACGGTTACTGGCACCAAATTGCCTGTCCTGAACCTGATTAAAGTCTGAACATCCCACACAGTAGTGACACACAACCGTAATTGTGTATAGATTTAATTTTTTAAACAAATAGGTACAATTGACAAATGAATGTGAACCAATCAGCCAATTTCTTACAAGCGGGAACCAAACCCCAGTTGTAGTTATGCTGGCTTAAGTTGCAAGTTACCAAAGAGCAGTACTTTAAAGGGCTCCATTACAACTGAACCCCTTATAACCAAACACCTGCTAACTGAACCCGGTTGTATTACTTTTAACTTTCCCTGGGCACCACTGTAAATATCATCTTTTTTAAATTTCTTAAAATTTAAGAGTTATTGCTTCAATTGGCTGCTATCGTATGGTCAATTACGCCATCAAAACGGCAATATTTGTATATTAAGCTAATCGTTCTTTCAGATATTGATACACATTTAGTCAATAATCAGATAAACATGTTTTAAGTATAATAAATAAAAAATAATTGAAACTTCAACAAAATGAGGAGGTTAAACGAAAGCAGTTTGGCAGACTTTTTGTTGCAATGTGGTTTGATGACCGACCGATCATCTATTGTTGCGCGAACATCGTAATGTCAATTAAACGGTATCGTGTGTCACATCATCGGGTTGCGAGTTTATTTCACTGCATGGTCGCCATATAATTCCATCGATGCGTTTTAAACGACTTCAACGAGCGCACTCACGCAAATTTGATTGCCGCGGCAACGCCACGCGCTCCTCGCCCAGTTCACTTCTGCCTGATTTATTGCCTTGCTGCTTTGATGTGTCTCGACTTCGGAGATTTTTCGACTTGCGGCAGATGTTCTCTTCTCTAAACAATGGCGGAAACGCTGGAGATGAATGATCACTGCTATTTCTCAGCGCAATGGGTTTCTTTGCTTTGCAGTGTCGCGGAAAGCTTTATCTCTCCGTGGTGTATTGTGTGCTTTCGTCAGGTCGAGATTTTTGTCATCGGAGCTTGTTTGTTTTACCGTAATGTGTTTGCCTTGCTAATTCACGAACAGAAGGCGGTGTGTAAATAATCTCCGCCGGGTTGTGATATAAACTAGCACTTCTCGCAAACACGATTCCACGGACGGATCTACGTTGCATTTCGGCATCGTTTCCGGCGGCAAAGAACGCGACGTGCGAATTAACAAGCATGAAATGCAGTTATTCGCCGCTCGGACACGTTTACGCCTTATCTTTGTTTACTCTCCGCCGCGACCTTAGAACGAGCACGCGCCAGTCTGGCGCCACTATGACATAACAATTGCGATTCCTGCACCTGCCCTCGGAAGCGGCAGGTGTTGCTTCACGCATGGTCGCTCGTAATATTCAATTATTAATCGCCTTTCGACGTAAAAAGTAAAATTTAGGCGAAATTTACCACCCGATAGAACACATACCTTATAAGCGTGTCATTGAATTTGTATCGATGATTCTGCCTAAAATCTAGCTGTAAATATTTTATGGTATTAAAATTTTTTTTGGCCACTAAAAATGTTTAAAAATAGTAAGAGTTTACGCGAGAAGTATTATCATTTTTTTAATAAAACTTTGTTACTAAAAAGTATAAAACAAACAAACTATTTAGAAAACCTTTCAGCAAGTTACGAGAGTAGTAGTTAGTGAAGAGCGGTGGTAATTCGTTTCCCCTTTTTCTCTTCCTGTAGATGAAAGGAGAGTATAAGAGCTTTATCTACGCCGCCATATGCCGCTCTACTGTAGTTTACCGATTTATTTAATACGTGCGCCGCACTTGCGCGGAGAATAGAACTACCAAAACTGCTCAAGTACCGAGTGACAAAGTGCCTTTAGTTCGAGCAAAGTGCCTGTTTTTGTTGTCTACCAGTTCAGTTTATTTAGCAGAAGATAGTGTTGTTACGTAGAAAACACAATTGTTTGGTCAAGATGCTGCAACTCATGATGGACGATGAAGCCACGCAGCAGTTTATTCAAGATTCTTTGATGTCCGAGCCAATGAAACAACAAAACCATCAACCACAGTTCAACTCGTTCGGGGACGATTACATGCGCTATAACAACGACATCAACCAGTCTATTCCGAACCAGCAAGCCCAAACCATGCCGACTTATTCCTGCAACCAGGTGTACAACAACCAGCGCTACCATCCGTACCAACAGCAAAAACCAACAAACCAGATGTACTCCAATCAACAGCAACCAGTTTTCACACAAAACCAGTTGTCACCGGTTTCTACCTACTCCTACGCGCCGTACCCAACCGAAAATTTCCAAACGAACTTTAGCCAGTGGCAGACCAACGCCAACTACGATAACTGTAATAACAGCAGCAATAGAGAGGAATTCGGAACTGTGTCATGTTCTAACTTTCCACAGGATCAAAGACAGGTATAAGAATATGAATTATTAGTTTGCAGATTCCTTATGGACTGGCGTGGTCAGGGCATAAATACGTAAAGCTAAAATAACCCTTCTTCGGTGGAATTAAGCTACATCTAACTTTAAATGCAGCATATATAGTTTTGGCCTAAAGAAGTTTGCTTTAAATGGTATATGTTAGTATATACACTGAAATTTATTTCGCGAAGCAAAACGGTTTTCAGCTGGGCACGGGTGTTGCCTTAGGGTTGATCAGGTCTCGTGGCGTTCGCGTGCGGTAGTTAAACAAACACTCATCAGTACTAAATTTGCGTTACCCAATAATCATAAAACTAAGATTCATAACTTTATCAGAAGTTCGTAACAGTGTCAACATGCTTAATGTACTTCTTCACCGTAAACGAATCTGTCTTAAACGTGCATATGTTCATTTGTCAGTTTGATACACGCAGCTGTGAGCCGACCCACCATATCACTGTTTTTATTTAGCTTGTTCGCGATCTAATTCTCAGAAAAGAAACAAACACGTGTCCACCGGCTTGAAAGCTTACGTGTGGAACCAGAATTTTTTATAGATTGCCACAAAAAAAAACTACATTTTCACCTTATTTAAATTCTACTGTCGAAATATTGTAACAAATTCCGTTTCAGATCAACCCCACTTGCGAATACCCAACGTTCCAAAACCACCCAGTCAGTAACCAGTCACAGTACACAGGCCTCCCCTACACAGGTATACAATGTTTGACGTGATGTTATTTTGCATTATTTCTTCGTTCTCGGGGGATCCGACTTGGTATATCTGTTGCTGATCGGGCACACCTTACACGACGGATGTATAACTTTAGTATCCAATCGATTTCTAACAGTACCAAATAATTATCTAAAAACTTTGTTCTTTGCATTAAAACAACTAATAGATGTGTTATATTTTCTTATTATTGTAAACCACACATATAACGCCGTAGGTTCAAGGGTGATTTTAACATCTACTTAATTTCCGTAAACAAACATTTGTGTAATACATTTGTATGGTGACGTTGAATATTTCGATCTATAAATCTCCCTTGATTTCAGCAGTTAATTCTGGTTGCGGTCAAGTTCAACACGTGACATACGCCTCCCCTCAGTTGAGGACAATGGTAAGTTGGGAGTTTAATTTAAACGAAGTTGTCAAGACTGACGAAAGAATAACCAACCGCTAAACCATATTAGTACATGGTACATAGTAGTTACATGGTTCGTGGGTTCAAAACAAGCAAGGCCCAAACAACTTTTACAACTCTTTACTAAGGTTGTTTAAGACCAAAATTAAACGATCGTTTAAAAGTTTCCAAAATGACGTTATTGAAAAAACGTTTTAATTTAACTTAGTATTATAACATGAACTTTACCAAAATTTTGATTTGATTTTTTACAGAACGGCGATTCAGGATCAAGTCCGGACGTTGATTTTCTTGACGTAAGTTCGATATTCCTTCATTTTTCTCCATGAATGAGATTATTTAATCATTAATCAAATGTTTTTTCGTTGAATAGGGTGACTCACCGGAAACTAAAAAGAAAGGGAGTAAAAAACGCAAAAAGAAGGGCGCAAACGAACCGCAAAAACCAGTATCAGCGTATGCTTTATTCTTCAGGTAGGTCTGTGATTGTTTAGTATTATGCTTTGTTTGCATCATAAGTCGGTAATCACGTCCATGCGGCTCATTATATGTTCGCCCCATTGAACGGACGCTTTGTACCGTCTGCTTATTACTGCGATCAAATTACGCTTAAGAACCGGATGTAAGATTCACCTGTTTGCATCGAACAATTTAAACTGTGATGGTTCTTAAATTTTTTGTTCAGACAAAATTTGAAACTAGGCAAGAAAAAATAACTAGAAAAAACAATATTTTTCTGTTTTCTCCAGGGACACACAGGCCGCCATAAAGGCTGAAAACCCGAGCGCAACTTTCGGCGAAATCTCCAAGATTGTGGCTTCAATGTGGGACAGCTTGAGCGAGGAGGCAAAATCTGTAAGAACCGGTTTAAACCAGTTTCTTTCCAGCAGTCGGTGGCATTTTCCGGAAAACTCAGCACTATCATTGCATTATCATATAAATAATTAATACCGAATACGAATATCATATGACTTTATACTTGACATATGTTGTCGTTAGCACGCGAAAATCCCACCGGCGCCGAAATTTCTCGGGCCTAAATTTTCGAACCTAAATTTTCAAAACAAAACCGTTTTCACTCTCCGCCGCCCACAGCATTAAAAATTTAAATCACCGTCAACAGGTATATAAGCTGAAGACAGAAACTGCCAAGAGAGATTACCTGAAGCAGCTGGCGGCCTATCGCGCGAACCTCGTTTCCAGGGTAAGTAGTGATGGATTGGTTAGATGTCGTGTTATCCCGGGGCACGCGTCAATCGTTACTTTGTGATAGATCGAAACTATGTTCATTTGTATTTCCACCATTTATAGCTACAGTCATCTTTGTTGATCTAATGTTTTATTTGTTATCCCGAATTTTTTTTATCAGGCTTTTGAACTCACGGTTGGCTGGCTCGTTATGATTTAACACCTTGACCACATTTTTTTAACCAAGTGTATTTGTCCAATTCCGGTATGACCGCTACCGCCCATTTGATCCCGCTCTGTAGTAGCTGTGTTAAAATTGATTATAGCGTTTCATTAAACCTTAGAAAAAACCTTCGAAAACGTTTAGTTTAGGATATAAAGTGGTAAACCTTAGAACAGTCCTCCAGGTAAAAAGGAGTTTTTCCACTAACTTTTGTAAAGCAGTGTAAAACGTAAAATATTTGTTTACTGAACTATCTTTGTCCATCCGTGGTGCAGGGCGGTTTAGACGCAGACGACAACAATCACCCGCACACAATGCTGAAAATGAAGATCGACAACGCGTCATCTAGCGGTAGTCATTTACCGCCTCCTCCGCAATTGCAAGTCGCACCGAACGTTGCATTCAGAGGTAACGCAACCGGTATTGAGCTTACCCAGCTTAATTAAGGTTTAAAACTTGCATGCAAAGTAAATTTTTAAATGCTTTTTATTTTTGCGAGAAAGTTTTTTTTAATAATTTAAATTTATGACCAATGTAAATTATACAAAATCGTAATTGCTAGCGCACAAAACAGGTTCTGTTATTTGTCATTAATACTAAATTTAATATTTTGGTTTATATTAAAACACAAAGAATTAACACAACTACAACTGCCAACTATTCTTCCAGGCATCTCCGTTACGTCACCAGCAGCTATTTCCGACCTCGGCACCTCTCATTCCACCTACACCATGTCTTCGAATGGTGTCATGGTGAATCCCCCGACCAGTGAACCCCATGTTGTCGTTCACGCCGTACCACAAGCCAGGGAAACCCCCGCGAGAGAAAGCGGCACCCCACCGCCCATACAGCTAAGAAGCATGGTGCCGAAAGCGAATTCTCCAATAACCTTCCTGCCCACTAAAGGACAAGTGATTAAAGTCCTGCCGCCAAACCAGGTTTGTTTAGCAGGAATTAAAAATTAAAACATTTTGATAGAAAATCTTAAAAAAAATTCATATATTTCATTTTTATCATTTTGATTAACCCAGGCTGCGACAATAGTCGGTTTGGAAGAAAATCGAAACCGAATTATCAAGATGACCGACGTCATCCGACCTTTAACCTTTATCGACACGTCCACCACGGTAAGTTGTGTTATTAAAAGTACATTTCTTATTCAATTGCTAAATAAATGTTATATTCGATTTTTTCTTTGCTTTCCAGTCAGTGCACATTTATGTATTTCAGCCACACGAGGAGGCACAGAGCAATATCCAACCAATACTACAGACGTTAACGCAAGAACATAACAACGCCCTTGGCCATCCAGTCCCGCTTGTTGTAAGTGTCTGTACAGTACCGTTTTACTTTTTGAACTAAAGAAGCATAAAAGCCACATTAGGCAAACTTGTAAAATAGATTTTATTTTTTACCTGGCGAGGTAATCTGACTATTACACCTGTTATACCGGTTGCCGTTATACCAGACACGGGCCATATAAATGGATAAACTATGTCAATTGTAAAGTGTAATTGTACTCGTATGTCCTGTTTTGCTAGAATGTGCGACAAATATGATTCACAACCATCTAATAACTAACGTGTTATCTTGGCATTTAGATGCCGGCGGACGAAAACCTGAATGGAAACGCCAACGATGTAATTGATCTTACCGATGCACAGGATAAAGAAACGGTGAGATTACCAGTCATATTCATAAAACTGATAATGGCTACATCAGTTTTTTAAAGCTTATAGTCGCGTTATATAAACTTCATTTGTGAAATGGACAAACAGAGTCGCGGTTAGTTTGTATTTTCACGCATGCATATCACTTCGCTGTTAAAACTCAATTCAAGACTTGTACTCCATTTTGTTTGCAGATCGTAATTTCGGAAAGCGACGAGTTGGCCGAAGAACCGCAAGTACCACTCATGCCCGCTGTCCGTGTTTGCTTACGCAGCGGTTGTCCTAATCTCGCCATCTCTGATCCGCAGTGGGACGAAGAATTTTGCTCCAACGAGTGCGTCATCCGACACTGCAGGTAATACAAGTTTAATCGTTTATTTTCCCGGTTGAGTTTCGTGAGTTTAAACACCTCGCTCATGGAGGGATAAGTGTCTGTTAATAAACACCGACATACCATTATCTTCCCCATTTAAATATTATTTAACGGTTTTAAGTCAACCACTGTATAGACGTGATGCTGACTTTATAAATTGATTTTTTCACAGAGACATTTTCGACGGTTGGGCCTCAGCCAGGACTGTAAGCGCTTCTGTGAACTGAATTCGAATTCACTAAATGTCGTCGTTCACTGCCTTTTTTATGTGCTAGTGCCTATATAGCATGGTTCACGCATTTTATCTGTCGCTTCGATCGTTTACATTTTCACTGATACAAATTGTTCGGTTTCAACAACTGTAAAATAAATTCCACTTTTAGGACATTTATTTGTCGAAATCGCATAGCGTACTCTGTTAAAGTGAAGTTCTATCTATGTGATTAAACATTTGTGTTACACTTTTCGCAATAAAATCGCCTTAAAAGTTTCCACATCCGAACAGGTCACGTGTTTTATACAATTATGTAGGCTGCATTTATATTACAAACAGCTTCGTTACAGTTAAATAAAAACAAGCGATGTCTTTATCATATTTACCGAACTGAGGCAGAATCGGAAACCCGCTGACTAGATAAGTACAATCTATCAGATAACTCTGTAATCTAATTTGGGTTATCGTTAAACATTTTTAACGTCTTTGGTTTATAGGGACTAACCTCCGACAATATTTTAAATTAGACGATTAGGTTGGACGCTTTTAAGTTTTGTACTCACCTTATAACTTATTCTCCTCAATGTTGTTTGAATAAGACACCTGTCGGACGCTTGACGAAAGAAAATCAAAAATTATATCCCCGAAATAATGTACTGGGTTATTAAATTGAGAAGTCAATTTAGTCAGTGCGTGAATATTCTACACTAAGTGGCGAAACACTTGTGGTACCCCTTGTTTGGCCGGCAGTGCTAAATAGTAAGAAATATTTCGACGAAATATGTATCAAAATGTAAGTAGTTTACTATTAAACTAATTTCTTGTTGCTGGTTGCTTGCACACGTTATTTAATAATTTGACATAGGGAAATAAAGTGAGAAGAGTAGTACAAAAAATATTTTTAAACATGGCACACATTGTGTGTTGTGTGCAAGATTTGTTCCATAATAAGGATGGGATATTCATGTTTATCCCCGTGAATGGGAAAACCAAGGGAGTTAACACACAAGCAATCGTCGGATCACCTTGCGCCAACTGTCGGGTTACTGGAGTTATTGCAGTGTGTTGTGTATGATTTACACGTTCCTTCAATTTGGTAGAACGCTGGGCTCAGGCAGTGTCTGTTAAGTGCCTTGCCCAATGACTCAACCGGCTAGCTAGCGACCAGTTTCGAACCTTTGGTGCAGTGGTTCTCAATCTTTTTGACCTTGTGGCGTACCCAAGACCAATTACAAACACGAACGTGGGCACCTTGCATAGGAAGTCAAAACAATATGCTAAATACTCAAAACGTTACAATGGAAAAGAACGAACTAAAAACTAACCATTTAGTAGGTTATGATCTAAGCACCTTCTATCGTAAATTTACGAAATGCAAGTGTGGCGAATCTATAGGTAAAACCTTGACTGCTATAGTGTATTAACAGAAAGGAGGTTTAAAGTTGGCTTAAACTGTCGAAATAAGTTTTGGAAATTTTTGGACAAACTGTTTTCTAATGAAAAGTCAACTGATTTGAAAAAAATACGCAATGTGGAGTGAAAGTCCGGCCCGTTGGTCTAATGGTTAAGTGCGTCGCCTTTCAATGAAATGGTTGCAGGTGCGAAACTGGTCGCTAGCTAGTCGGTTGTGTCCTTGGGCAAGGCACTTTACGGACATTGCTTGAACCCATCGGATTAATGGGTTCTACCAAATTGAAGGAACGTGTCTGTCATATACAACACACTGCAATAGCTCCGGTAACCCGACGATGGGCGCGAGGTGATCTGACGATTGCCCGTGTGTTAACCCCCTTGGTTTTCCCATTCACGGGGATAAAGATGAATATCCTATCCCTATCCTATCCTAAAGGTATTTATTGACAATTGCTCCTACCAATAACATAGAGCAATATACCCATATTCACAGGTGTTGTCGAAAAACATGACAATCCTTTCCAAATTTAAAACCAAAAATTGCCTGAATAGTTTATTGTTATTCAATTCCAGAGGTATATAAATATAATAAATTCACCAAAAAAGGTGTTGTTTTTTTAAACTTACATATCATCTGATCCAGCGTTACTGACCAAAGCGTATCCTGCCGGCAAGTTATAATACGCAATCGTTGGTGAGTTTCTAGTAAGCTAATTTACTGAAATGTGGTCTTAATCGTGTCCTAACACCAACATTTGTTGTCGGTAACCATAAATCTTACGTTAACTCTTACCGTAGTCACAACAGCTAAATCTTGAAATGCAGATCTACTTATCTTAACACCTGTTATCGCCTTTTGAGTGACCCTGTAATGATTATGTATTAGTACCTAACTAGCCTGCACAACGAACCGAATGACGTAACCAAATGACGAGTTGAAACTCCCAGCGTGTTTTTTGAGACAAAATGGTTTTTCTTAAGTCGAGCCTGATGGCTTCTCTCCATTTTTTTTAGAAAGAATTCCCTATTTCTTTATCGATGAAGTTAGGCGTGCCATCACACAATAAGTTGTAGAATTTCGTTTTATATGACGTACGGAGTCCACAAAACTATATAAAGGGGCGGGAAATGAGGAATATAAGAATATATGTATTGGACAGTCCACCACTTTTTGTCAAGTTTGAACTGCTTTAATTTAAACATAGAAACAACTACAGAACAGTCTCTAAAACAAATCGCAGTCCAGTTTATACTTCGGTTCAAGGGCAAAGTTTGAATGGTCTTGTCACATAGTATATTCTTGAGTTTATTAGTTTGATGATCATAGCCAAACACTATTTGGTGACATAGAGGTATTGAAAATAAAGAGTCTTTCTACTACTCGGATTATCTAAAAACCAAGATTTTAAAGAATTGGCATTATTCTTCAGTCTGTATTAACAATATTCAGGTCTCCCTAGAAAGTTTGTTCCTATGTATGTTTGTTTATTGCGCTAATATTTTTTAACAAAAATTTTATCATTTTTAAATTAATCCTGTGAAAAAAAATTAAAATTATGTGTAAAATAGGAAGTTTGGTTTATTTTTGTTTTGTTTTAGCAATGTTAATACACAAAAAAATCTTCCATTAAATTTGAAAACAGAAAAAGACTTTGTCTGTGTTAGTTATTTGTGTTAATTCCTGAAAAAATGTAGGTCACGCTCCACGTTCATTATATATGTTACATGTCGGGCAAAATTTCATTTTTAAGGTGATTATGTACTTTAAACCCAGTTGTTTTTTTCACCGATATTACATGTACTCCACATTTTACAGTTATACAGTGAATTAAAACATAACACTGTATTATAACGTGTGTATGCCAACCTGGAAGTGTATGCCGTTTTTAACATACAACTAGCTTAGTAGTTAGCCATTCAAAATGGCCATTCCAAGTCGTGCACGGGTCTACCATGACGTGAACACACACAGACCCCGAGAATACTGGGATTACGAATCACACGTTGTAGACTGGGGGTAAATATTTATACTTCCTGTTTTTATATTTTTTTAGTTATATACCTACATGTATTAGATGTTATTTATCAAAGCTATGATTGCTTCATGTGCATCTTGAATTCCAGTTGAATCTTGTAACTAGAAATATTAACATGTTTGCTGTATCCTACTGCCTGGTGACTGGAGCTTTTGCAGTATATAAATGCTTAAGACGTTTCTTTAGTTTAAATTGAACCCAATAATCTGCAGGAGTCAAGAATATCAGTATTTTGTGCAAGGACACATCCATGATAATAGTGGCTAGTTTTGTACCCAGGGTTCTAATTAAGAGATCGCGAATCGCTATTCGCGAACCGTTTTTTTAAAGTTCGCGAATCACAAAATTTAACCAAATCGCGAAAATATAAATTACTGTTACTGATTTCGCGCACTTTTAATATTAAATCTTCAACACGTTAATAAAACATCGTTTGCCTTCAACATTTAACAATCACATTACTATTACATTTATTTACGTTTCCTTTTTTACTTTGCATTATTGACGCATAATAAGCATTTCTATTACAACGCAACAAATAGCCATTATGCGTTAATATACAATGATTTTTTTATTTGCGGCACACCCCTTTATTAATAAGGTTATACGGTGTTTTGAGTAAGTAAGAATACTCGTTTTTCAAAGGCTTCGTTTCGTTGATATTCGTCCTATCCTACACGCATTAACTTACGATACTTTGGTGTAGTTTATCATTACTACTAAATAACAGTACTGATTGCTTAATTAATTTTTTTTTCTGGCTTTATAGATAAGTTTGAGAGGTTCTGAAACCACATTCTAAGGCAATTTAAAATAGCCAATGCGCGAAAACGATTTTCTCCTAACCCGCGCATTTCGCGAATCGTTTCAAAATCATTAATTCGTACCGTAGTACCCACTATCTTTCTGCTCTCTGAGAACCGCCACCGGCGGTCCTACTGATAGATCTATCAGGCAGGAAAATTACATAACAATATCAATATCGGTTAGGTACTTTTTTTATTACTTCAATTAATAATATTACACCAAAAAACTGTTCTGTATCCATTCAGTTTAAGGTTGCACATTTTAACATACCTGCTTATACAGTCCTCGAAATTCGCCACGGCAAAAGCCATTTGCCGTGGACTTTTGCCAAATTAACAGTCCTCCGAAATTCGTTTGCGGAGTCCACGGCAAAAAAATGCCGTGGGAAATCGTATAAACGTAAAAGCCCACGGCAAAATGCCGTGGATCTATAACCCAGTACTAAATAATCGCAAAATCCGGAGGTAAGTTTATTCTAATTTGGGCGACACCGCGCTAAAGTGCGTTGGACAAGAGCCAATTGCGCAATAGTAGTCTGTCAGCTAAGCCACATGGCAAAAACACTTAACGGACAATGTTTAATTTGTAATCTCTTTATTATATGAAAATACAACACATAGCAATAGCTCCAAAAACTACAAATCCTGAATCCAACGTCAATGTTAGAATAGTAGGAAGCATCTAGTTTGGACTGGATAATAATTTTAAAATAATAGAGGACTACACTTTAAAAGAAATGGAGGGAAACTAAGGTGTAGCGACCTCGATTACAATAATACCGAATGAGGAAACACATGCCATTGTCAGACACGCGCTCCGTATATTTATCTAATTAAATTTGCCGAATTGTCAACTCAGCAAATCGGGTGCAACGATCAAAGCGATGTAGTCTCTCGGAGATTTGATTGACAGCTGGCTGCTGGCGTAATTGAATTTTAAGTTTCGAGTTTTGTGTTAGAAAGGTGTAATTTGGGTAAAAACTTAATAAGACTGCCGCCGTGCGCTTTGAAACTATTTTATTTATATTTTGCCAGTTTTTTTTGCAATTAGTAATTGATCTAAAAAAAGTTAATTTGGCAAAAGTCCACGGCAATTGCCTTTTGCCGTGGCGAATTTCGAGGACTGAATTAACCAAAGTCCACGGCAAAAAAAATGTCGTGGGTTTTTTTTTGATCACTTACTAATTGTTTTTTTTAGATCACTTACTAATTGCAAAAAAAACTGTCAAAATATAAATAAAATAATTTTAAAGCGCATGGCGGCAGTTTTATTAAGTTTTAAACAAATTACAACTTTCTAACACAAAACTCGAAACTTAAAATTCAATTACGCTAGCAGCCAGCTGTCAATCAAATCTCCGAGAGACTACGTCGCTTTGATCGTTGCACCCGATTTGCTGAGTTGACAATTCGGCAAATTTAAGTGTTTTTTGCCATGTGCCTTAGCTTACAGACTACTAAATTGGCTCTTGTCCAACGCATTTTAGCGCGGTGTCGCCCAAATTAGAATAAACTTGCCTCCGGATTTTGCGATTATTTAGTACTGGTTATAGATCCACGGCAAAATGCCGTGGGCTTTTACGTTTATACGATTTCCCACTTTTTTTGCTGTGGACTCCACAAACGAATTTCGATGACTGTTATATGTTATATTAGGTAAACTAAGTCTGAAGAAATTTATGTTAATGTATACTGGTAGTGGAATTGCGTGGGAATATACAACTGAAATGGAAATTTTATATTTAACCAGTAACGGTACTAAAAATTAAAATTTATTAGGAATATAATGTGACTGTGTTTTGTTTAGAAATCAAGAAGACTACCAACTTGTTCGAAAACTTGGACGAGGAAAATACAGCGAGGTTTTTGAGGCATACAATGTCATCGACAACAAGAAAGTTGTCATAAAAATTTTAAAGGTCCTGGGTCAAAAGTTTGCATAGATTATTTATCTTTCCTGGGATTTTACAATTAAGTGTTTGGGATTTTTCAGTTAAATTTTTATTAAATAGAATAATTTAAAAATGTGAATTAATATTATTTTTCTCAAAAGAGAGAAATGACTTTGTGATTTTTTTTTTCTGTTATATTTTATTTTTGCTTAATTATCGTGTTTATAGTTTTATTATTAATGTCTTGATTTCTTAATGTTCAAAAAACTATTTAATTGAATTAACAGCCGGTAAAGACAAAGAAAATAAAACGAGAGATAAAAATCTTGCAAAACTTAAGAGGAGGTGGCCCTAACATCATTACACTTCTTGACATTGTAAAAGACCCGGTGGTAAGTCAGTTTTTTCAATGACCAGTAATAATATTTTTCCGATTTTCTTTCTTTGAGTACCGCTTGTGGTACATTGCTTCTTGTGCTCAATTATGCTTAATCATTTAATTGTAGGTCATGCGAAAGTTCAATATGGTGACACCCTTTATAAGAAACAGCTGTTTATTGGTAATCAAAGCATCTTGTACCCCTATGGTTTTTGTGCTATGGTGACATTGCCTGCTTTATTTAGGAGATATTCTTAGAATATTATAACTAAAAATGCATCAAAACAGAAGTATTATGCTTTTCTCATGTTGTACCATCAAGTTGTAATGTACCGGTATGATAAAATAATCATATTACCAAGGGATAAAAATGAGTAGATAATAACTGGCCATGTTTTCATAAACACCCTACACAAAATGTACTTTTAAAACTAATTAAAGGTCCAACATCATAAAATTTAAATTTTTAGTAATAAAAATGTTACATTAAAAAAATATATAAATCCAAAATTTTCTAGATTTCGTTAAACATTTTAAAATGTTAGTAAGGAATCGAGCCTAATGGAGTGCCACACATTCTGTTGCTGTTATCTCCTGTCACCCGAATCACATCTGTGTATCTAGTCTGCTAATGCAAGCTGGTTTTAGTGTTCAGATACGTTTCGGTTCAATCAGATAAAACATAACAATAGGATTCAATAGGAACTTTGCCCATAGGCACAATTATGGTTTGTATTTCTTTGTTCTCAGTGCAGAAGTTTGAATAATTAAAGTGAACAATAAATTGCATATCATCAAAAATATATATGAAACATTAAAATGATATATATATTGACATTGAAAACCAATGAAATCTTTACAAATGCGGAATATATATATGACATCAAAATGCAATCCAGACCTTCTAATATTATTTCATCACTTTTGCATTACAAATTTTGAATCTTTCCCAGTGAGACTTATTTAGGCAATTACCAGTACTACACTATTGTTTGTTGGAACTGTGTTTTATTACAGTATCCTCGACTGGAAATTATTAATTTTCATATTGCCTTTTAGTATGGGTCTAAACCATAAATTATACATTGGTAGGTAAAAAGCAATGCTGGAAAAAAAGTGTCTGCTTAGCAATTTAGTTCCATCCGCATTATTTAAAGATAAACACCTAAAAGGGTTTCGTTTACTTGAACCTCTTGTGTTTTTATTGTGCAGTGTGATCTTACGCGACTGTTTTCTATCCTTTTATGGACATTTTTTGTGTTATTGTCTGCATATGACCACAAGTGTCCGCAAAAAAATTGCTACCTTTCAGCACTGTGCTAAAGGTAAAAGCATAGTGGCAGTGGCAACAATTAAATGTTTTAAATTAAAATTAGTATCAATAAAAATATTAGCTTAGGCTTTTTGGTCCTTATTCCCTCTTTGTACCTTTGTTGTGAAAAACTTTGAGATTCTCTTGCATTTTTTTGTGTCCATAGGTCCGCTACATATCAATATACACTGCAGCATGTTGCTTGGCACTGATATCTCTCAATTCGTTTTTGTTGCCGAGTTTCAATCTTGGATTTTTAATATCAAACTTAACAATCAAACTTCTTACAAGTTTATAAATTAAACTGTTGAAACACGTACACATGCATGTGACCTTGTAATAGTTCTATATCCCTCATGGTATTAATTACAAGGCAGTTATTGGTTAAGCAAACTTGAAAAAGCTATTCCTATGTTTAACCCATACTTAAACATTATAACCCAAAAAGATTTCCAGTGTATGTTTAATCAAATGCAGTGGATTCCAGTGCCTTATCAACATATTAGAGGGTTTAATATGACACCCAGCAGCTACTGCAGCTTTTATTGTGGACAAAGTTTCTGTGTTATCCAACAATAATTGTATAAATCTTTCGTCTGTAGATTTGGTTCCATGATTGTTGACTTTACCTGTTAGAACATAGATAAATCCTATATTATAAATTTATTAATCTGTGAGATCCATTGGCAAAGGATTGATTTGAAAAACCTATTTATTATATGACTGTTGTCTGTTGCGTTATACTATATTTATACTGTTACCGCATACATATTATAGTAGCTGCATCCTGTAAATGATGGACAATATGTTTTCTCCCATTTGCATTGCAATATAAATTTATTTTGTCTTTCTTTTATCTACAGTCGCGTACCCCTGCCCTTGTGTTCGAACATGTTAATAACATCGATTTTAAGGTAACAATACCATTGTCATTTTATTGTAGAAAAAAAAGAGTCTGTATAGAAAATAAACATCTGCTGTTAAGAAATTGATTATTTTGATTTTCCTAATTAAACTTTGAATTGTTAACTATATAAATAATTAAATATTGTACTGCACCACCAGTACTACTAATATAATGAATTTACTAGGTTTGCATTATATCCAGTGTATTTATGTTCCTGTCCAGTATGTTTATACTGTGATATTAATTTTTGTTTTATGATCTAAGTATGTCACATCGCTAAAATTAGTCAAATTATAACTACAAAAATAAATGGGTAAAGATTCAGTTTTTATGACTTCGTACAATGTGCCAAGCACATGATGGTGTTTTACAAAAAAACACTTATTTTACAGCAATTGTACCAAACTCTCACCGACTATGACATTCGATACTACATGTTTGAAATACTCAAGGTAAATTGTTTGCAATTTTTTTTCATGTAAAACACTGGCTGTGTTTAATGTCAACAAATTAACTCGGCCTATTTAGGTAGTTGTTTATTTTTTAAACCGAATTAAAAAAATGAAATCACTTTTTGTTATCATTTTGAATAACAACAAAAATTCCTTTTATCTTATTTATTTTAAATTAGATATAAAATTTTTGTGGACATTTATTTTATTTTAAAGTGCAAAATACACTAACTCATCTTGCAGTAGGAGTTTACCCAGACACCTGATTGAATGCTACAGATTTAAGTATTATTTTAGGTATACATAGTTATATGTCTTGGGTTGGTCTTATCACCTTAGAGCTCATTAATAATGTTTTTCCTTTTAAATAAACATT
>CH001666.1:37774-62718 GCA_000149265.1 Ciona savignyi | reverse complement strand
TTTAACTATTTAGGTATTCGTTTATTTTTTAAACCGAAAAAAAAATGAAATCACTCATTTTTGAATCATTTTAAATAACATCGAAAATTCCTTTTATCTTATTTATTTGAAATTAAACATAAAATTTATGTGGACATTTATTTTATTTTAAAGTGCAAAATACACTATCTTCTCTTGCATTAATTAGGAGTTTACACAGACACCCTAACTGAATGCTACAGATTTAAGTAGTTATTTTAGGTATACATAGTTATATGTCTTGGGTTGGTCTTATCACCTTAGAGCTCATTAATAATGTTTTTCCTTTTAAATAAACATTTCGTCTCTATTTTTAATGCATTATAGTTTTAAAACAGTGTTCTAGAATAAAACAATATTTTGGAATAGAATTCAAAAATATCCATTTGGATTGTTGTTTCCCAGTATGTTCTAGTTATATAATTTTTTAGTTATATAAAGCTGTACTTATATAATTTTAACTTGATGTGAGATACGATGACAATTTATCAAGCCTGTCATTTTGTGCTTTATAAAACAAACCCAGTGTTTAAAAGTAAATTATGACTTCCGAACTCCTACTGTAATGACCAGTTTGGACTAATTTTCTTTCAGACAACTGTGTCTGGTTATTTCATTAATCCATTCTGTTTTATACAAATGTCATCAGAAACCACCTTTTTGAATAGGTATATTTTTTTATTTCAGTACTTGATTAAAAAAAATAAAATTAAAAATACAGTATAATTGAAACCATGATATGGATCTCTCAGTGTTTGTAATGTCTTAGCTTCACAATGTACTCACATTGATGATAGTTATTAATCCAGTCCCTAAACTAGTTGATAACAATGCTGGATCTGTTAATTATTTGTACAATTATTTTTCTTTTTTTAAATATCTATATAAATATATTTTCAAGACTTAAAAAAATGTCAAAATTTTTCATTTAGGCACTGGATTTTTGTCATAGCATGGGTATCATGCATAGAGACGTCAAACCACACAATGTCATGATTGACCATGAGAATAGAAAGGTATTATTTCTAAAATTCTTTATTTATTTATAATTTTTTGTATTTCAGTGGTTCAATTTTTTTTTAATAATTAAATATCGAATTTTTTTACCGTTTGGCTCTGAGCACTAAATCCATCATTCTGAATTTTGTTTTCGTTAAAATTGGATTTTCTAATTGCCTATATCGGTTCATTTACAGCTTCGACTCATTGATTGGGGATTGGCCGAATTTTACCATCCTGGGCAAGAATACAATGTCAGAGTAGCTTCAAGATATTTCAAAGGACCTGAACTGCTTGTAGACTATCAAGTAACAAATTAAATATCTTTTTTAAGTTTTTATAAAAACAACCCATCATTGCAATTTTATGTTTAAATGCATTTGTACAATTGACTTTGCCCTAATTTTAAGTTAATTGGTGAATAAATCTAATAAAGTAGTTCCTAAAGTTAATATGCTGCTTATTTTAAAATGTCGTTCATACACATTTCTTTCAAAATTAATTTTAGTCAATTCTGTAAAAATCTAGAAGGATATGAAACTTTTTAGCAACCATTAGTTAAATATGTGATCGAAAATTAGTATTTTATTGCTCATCGCCTTTCAATCTATAGCCTGGAGTCATTGAGCTTACAACTAACTCTAATTATCTCAGTATTACGATTACTCACTTGACATGTGGAGCCTGGGTTGTATGCTGGCATCCATGATCTTCAGGAAGGAACCCTTCTTTCACGGTCATGATAATTACGACCAGGTAATCTCTTTTGTATTCTTTATATAACCAAGCAATTTTTAACATTGCGCATATGTGTCTTAAAACATTGATGTCCAACAGATTAAGGTTTAGTGTCAACTTTAACTGCTCCAGAAATTGAATTGCCTTATTCTTATATTAACTTTAAATTTAAACACATTATATTTCCACTTAAAAAAATTGATATAGATGTTGTCGGAGGTTCATTTGACATTCATATTGTCATAAAAATAATAAAAATACCTATGCTCCACAGTTGTATTATGTATTATCTGTATCTAATTGATAAATTCTTTAACCTAATGCCAAAACTGTTTAAAATTGGTCTTTGCTCTATAAAATCGATCTATGTTTAGTTGTTTAACCTGTGCAACCTGTATTTGTTTAAAGTGATCCAAATAATATGCTGTTTATCTCACATCAAAGTCGCTAGCTCTTTGGCTTATCTGTGGCCGTTGACTGCCAATTAGTTTTATGACTAAGAAGACAGTTTATAAATATTATTTAACCATATGTTGGAGCCATAATTATATCCATATTCACTGCAAAGGGCGCAGAACAACTAATGTGCTTTTCTTATTGTACGATACCAAAACAACCTGTAAGCCAAATGGTTTCTTTGTCTATAAAATTTATTAAAAAATGGTAAAATATTAACCAGTGTCTATTTTATCCACATAGTTGGTTAGAATTGCAAAGGTTCTGGGCACTGAAGATCTGTATGAGTACCTTGACAAATACAACATTGAACTAGACCCAAGGTTCAACGACATTCTTGGAAGGTATGATAAATACACTAGACCACAAATATTTATGTCTCTCCTTATCTTGCTTCTTTGTTCCTAGCGCATTTTGGAGCTGGTTTTCACATGGTGTTCATTGAGGTTAAAGTTTATAGTTTCAACATGAGCTGATATGTTAAAAAATTGATTTTTATTTTGCAGTCAAAGAAACGAAGTGTCGTTTTAGTAATTGCTTGCATTTTATCTTAATCAAAAAACTCAAACAGCCAATTTCCTAATCTCGAGACTGGTCCACAACTTGCATCTGAATTGTAATATTTCTCATTCTGTAACATCTCAGATAACTCGACATATATATGTGGTGTAATATGAATGGCTATAATAATAACATATCTACTGAATCATGATGTTAAGCAAATATATGACACTATCATCCATTTTCATCAGACACTCCCGCAAGAGATGGGAGAGATTCGTTCACAGTGAAAATCAGCATTTGGTTAGTCCGGAGGCAATTGACTTTCTTGATAAACTGATCAAGTATGACCACCAAGCAAGACTCACTGCTCGGGAATCGATGGAGCACCCGTACTTTTGTGAGTCATTCTTCATTTCATAATGTATGTGTCAGAAATTTGGACCGCTAACCCAACACCATCGCTGGTTGTGCTATTTCTGAAGATAGTTTTACATTCATCTACAACTTAACGGTCATGGTATATTACTAAGCAAATATATTAGAAATACAAGGTATGTATTGCATTAGCTCTCATTTTTTAACATTTAATGTTTCCCAGACCCTGTAGTAAAGGAGCAAGGAGGTTTATCGTCAAATGCTACACTACCCTCCTCCTCCACACAGCTTGGCCAAGTCCAAATGGGATCAGGTAGTTAAACGTAACCGAATTTTCAGAACCAGATCAACTACAATGTAACCTGCACATAAATTTTAACCGCCATCAAACAACAACCCCACAACCAACTACCAATTTTCCTTGTAGCAACCGTTTTTTTGTGGATCTCCCCGATTAACCTGTATTGAATGGAAATTTTTTGGTTTTTGTAAAATTTCTGTGTTTTTGTCGTTTTCAAACACTCTCTTTCCTCAGTGAACTTAACATCATGTTAAATATTCATGCACAAATCAATAAAATAACCGCCTTTCAATTTCTCTCACAAGAGTCGCTTTCAAATGGACTACGAATCTTTTTAACAGTCATTTCAGACCCTCAAGGATTAAAACTTAATACAAAATTAATCAAACTTAAAGGTTGTATCCACTAGTTTCTAAGCGAGTGATGACCTATGGAGTCTTTGCTTTATGAATTATTAAAAACACAATCCCGAGCACTGTAACTACGTAAGTCTCAGCGATTAACCAAACAACGAAAACACAGTTGGTTGAAGCTAATGAGACCCCTAAATGTGGTTGCAGCATTTCGTACACCGCTTTTAACGCGTTTATTTTATACAGGCATGCGACTATAACCACCCCCACACTCACACCACTTGTATATAGGTAGGCCAATGCTTTTGTGCCTGGTTGCTAACCCAATAGAAATTAACTAAATATTGCTTCGAGCTTTTGATTTGGCCATGCATGCATGATGCGGAGCTAACTAATTGGCTGCAGATTATTGATCAGTAGTGCATGGTTTGTTTCTATATAATAAGATAGAAATCAAGAAGAATACTAATATTTTGTTAGCAAAGTCTTCGTCGCGGTAATTAATTTGGTTGCGTAGAGATTATCTCTTAAAACTCAAGCTAGTAAAATTTCCAAATTGGTTTTGGTTATTTTTCCTTGACTCTTTCTTACTCTTGTTTAGCATGCAGTCCATATATCATGTCTTAAAAGACTAACTATTAATTACTATTATACAAGATCAGTTGTAGCACACAGGTAGAACTGAGAAAGGTTTATAATGGTACACCCATACAAACAAGTTATTTTTGGCTTGTTTAATTACCTGTGTAGTAACTATTACAAGTTACAATGCGTCAATATAATCCATCCGTTCCAAGTAATAACAATAATTTGATCAGTGTATAGTGTTGCAGACAAATTTCGATGAAGTATAGATGAGATTAAATCAAGCAAAACCAGATTATTAAAGTTTTATGTAATTTTTCCTCTTCTTTTTTTGTAGAATTCAGTTGAATATTTTTAATTTAGTAATGTAACAAGCCTATGGCACATATCTTTTAAGCTCTGTGAATTGCTAGCATTGTATATCAGTTAACATTCAAAATTACCTATGTCGGCACCATGAACTTACTGGGGGCCCATCAATTTATTTAAAGGAATTGGAATTGGTGGAATAAACAGCACCACTGGAATACAGGAAACTCCAATCGCTACAGTCCGGCAATCAAACACAGCACAAACGATGAATTAACTCTTACACCTCTATAGTCACCATTGGTGTTGCTTACTGTCAAGACAACTTGTACGTCTGCTGTTCTTTTTGAAGTGATTTATATGGAACGCTGCAGTAGCTTTGTTCCGTAAGGGCGAAATAAATTTCATGACAGCGTAAGAGCTTTCCCTTGTCCTCAGTTTCAATTATATATACCAATTTTGTCTTGTGTGTAAAAATTTTTATGGAACTAGGCCTATAGACTATCGACCATCAGCACTACTTGTATTTATTTGCTCAACTTATGCCACAATTACTTAATAGTCTTCTGTTGGACAGGATTTTTTAACCTGCATGACCGTACCCAAATTTTTGGAATGCCTTTTGGTTAAACAACCTTCAAAATGCATCACACTATGTGTTATTTTCAAAATGGAAATGTGGTACATTTGAAATAAAACAGTATTTGTCATTGTAATAATACCCCCTTTTGGCTGGTATTAATAAGTATATTGCAAATATCATTTCAAGATGTGCTGAACTATTCGATCTTTTTTGTTTGTTCCAAACGTACCATGTTTTCATATTTTTCTTTTAAGCTTTTGTGGTTATTTAGTTCGCCAAAAGCCTTGTCCTTATTTGTTTGTGTGTAGGCATTTGAGCATCGACCTAACAGCGTGATATTACGCTCATGTGCTGTGGTTGAAGCTGGAACTGCTTTTATTCTCTCATCAATTTCCCGTAGTTGAGACATTTCTTTAACTAAGATACTTCGTCGATTGACTCTGAAACAATAAACAATTGGGGTAGTCCACAATTTGCAAGGGTTTTGATATATTATAGTTTTAATTAAGGTTGATGGATTCGATAAGATACTCATTTGTCACATGTTCCTGTGTTCGGATGGCTGTTGTAACATTACATTACGTAGGGTTGCTTGCTGGAGATGCTACAATGTGCTGTACGTTAGAATTTATTTTTACTTGCGAGACCAGCAACTAAATTATTAATACAATAATAAAAGTGAAATGTATGCTGCAACACCACTTTAATTAATCATTGTAGTGGTAACATACATACAATTCTTTATGCTGTTTGTATAGTTCCCATTCTGTGGTTGTGACCTGGTCATTGGACATCATGTGATTCATTTGTTCTGTTTTTCTGTGAAGTATAAAATTAAGTTCCATTAAATAATTTGTAATAATCCATTAAAAAATGGTACCATAATATAGACCTTAAAACTACTAACATTATGTACTATGAAAAACCTTCATATCCAAAAGTATTGCAGCATGTTAGCAAATGGCGTCCGGTCGGTTGGTCTAGCAGTTTAATGCGTCGCCTTTTAATCGAAAGGTTGCAGGTGCGAAACTGGTCGCTAGCTACTCGGTTGTGTCCTTGGGCAAGGCACTTTACCAAATTAAATAAACGTGTCTATCATATACTACACACTGCAATAGCTCCGGTTACCCGACGATGGGCGCGAGGTGATCTGACGATTGCCTGTGTGTTAACCCACCTTGGTTTTCCCATTCACAGGGGATAAACAAGAATATCCTGTCTTTCGTGCCAATACTTTATATAGTATATTTAACTGGGTTTTTAAGATAATTTAATATATAAGATAATAGTTCCAAGACATCAGACCCAAAATTTGTAAAACTGAACTCTAACATTAAAAAATAAAATAAATTAAATATCAGTATTAACCATTTTAAAACGTATTAAAATTGGCCAGAGTAATATGAAATAATAGAATACTGGAGAATACATGTGGCTTGTATGAGCATAAATTTGATGGGTTGCGATCCTACCACCTGTCCGCTGACCGGTACAGCGAACCGAACACACCAATAAATAAGTGTAACAGCTATACTGTGTATTCTGTATTGAATACAAAAAACTGCAAAATTAATTCAATTATAAAAAATAAACAATTTAATTATATATCTTACTTTAATGATTTATATTATCTTCACTCGACATTTGCTTGCGAAGCAAATAAACTGCAAACACAACGCATATCTGAAAAATCACTTAGTAGCATAGCCTACCATAATGTCCATAGATACCTGTTTCCACAGACGCTTACTTTAAACGATAATTACACAATTCTGAAACCGGCCGTGTAAACACTTCGATGGTAACATATTGTGCATATAGTTGGACTTAGCGTTCTTTGATTTTGGTTTTTATATTACAGATTGCACAGTGCAGTTTTAATTGCCTAATTATAGACATCTATGGCGCGTTGTTTATTGTTTACGGCTGATTAGGTTTTATCACGCTTGATTCCACATTGCGGTTGCTTAGCAATATATGACGTACCATATGCCATTTCAATCGCCCAATCCTCGTGCGCCGTCCATGGCAACCATTATTAAAATGAGCATAGATCCTATAAAATCCAAAATATTATTTAAATAAATAAATTAATATTTTTTACCATATATAAGTTTAAAATCGATAGTTAATTGTAAATAGATAAAAAAAAGTATAGTTGTAATAGTTCTATAGGTCGTTTTTAAAGCAAACAACTAGCGCGGATGAATATTTAGTCGCTAGGTAGCTTAGTTACTGTCAATTTCTGCCGCAAGCTGGCTTGACAACGATTCTTTTTCATGGAAACGTAAACCGTTACTACCGTGACGTCCCGGCAATGTGGTAGTTTCTTTCATCAAGTGCACATCGTTTCTGGCAGTGGTCTATAGCATCCACAAATTTCGTTCAGGTCGTAGTGTTTAGAATTGCAAAAGCCTCCAGGAGCATTGATATTTGTTTCTAAAGCTCCGTTTATAATATATAAACATCAAGATGTTTAAAAATACGTTTCAAAGCGGATTTTTATCAATTTTGTACAGCATCGGAAGTAAGCCGTTACAGATTTGGGACAAAAAGGTAGGAGTAACTATTTCCTTTATATAAGTAATACGACATGGTTTGAGCTTAATTTACTCTTAACTTAATATGCATAATTAATTGTTTATCTCAAAAACAAAGAGTAGTTTATTACCTCAAACTCCACATTTGTTTTGTTATTATAAACAACATTGACATAATCCAAGCTGACCTATTGGTACATTTCTAATTTAATTATATTGAAGCATTTTAAAATTGGTAATTCCAATTTTATTACATCATCATAGGTTGTCATACAGGTGCGGTAATAAACTCCAATAGAATTTATTGCTTTGTCAATATTGCTAAATTTATTACCTGCTTTGTAGCTCATATTTTTAGCAAATCATTAATGTGTTGTAAATTTTATATTTATTAAAAGCTTCTGAACAGAGGCACAAGGTAAAAACATAAATTTGTATAGTTCCTTTCATATTATTCCCTATCACCTAGGATACCAATGACAGATTCATTCTTTCATTTCAGGTTCGAAATGGGCACATCAAGCGAATCACAGACAATGATATCCAGTCTCTGGTTCTTGAAATCGAAGGTACAAATGTGAGCACCACGTTCATCACCTGTCCAGCTGATCCCAACAAAACTTTAGGGATCAAACTCCCCTTTTTAGTGATGATCATAAAGAACTTGAAAAAATATTTCACATTTGAAGTCCAGGTGAGAACCACTTACAAACTGTTTATATACAGTCATAATAATCTTTAAATTTCGAAATAAAAAAGTGGCAGACATAAATAAATCGGCAATATATTTGCACCTATGCAAATGTTATGTTAAGTTTCTTTAACCCAAGAACTTTAATTACAATTTAATTGAACTGTTGCAGTTATATAATTTTGCCTTAATTACAACTCATTTTTGCTCCAGGTTTTAGATGACAAGAACGTCAGGAGACGATTCCGTGCTTCAAACTATCAGAGCACGACTCGAGTGAAGCCCTTTATTTGCACGATGCCCATGAGACTGGACGATGGTTGGAACCAGATCCAATTCAACCTCTCAGATTTTACCAGAAGAGCTTACGGCACAAACTACATTGAAACTCTCCGAGTCCAGGTATAAAATGACCACTGGCAAAAATATAAATTGTCTATAATTCTTTTCGTTACCTTAAAATGCGGCTTGAAAAACAATCAAAGTCTTACTTCAGCTTTGTTTTGTAAATTTAAGAACCAAAAAAGACAATGTGAATGGAGAGTAAATATATTTTTCCTTAGATCCATGCTAACTGTCGCATCCGAAGAGTTTACTTCTCCGACAGGTTGTACTCAGAAGATGAACTTCCTGCAGAGTTCAAACTTTATTTACCTGTCCAAAATAAAAAGGTAAGTAAACTAAACAACATACGACTATCAGTAGTACTATCCTGCAACACTAGTTGTACTCATTTGTTTATATAGACTAAATAAGACCAGATTGTTTATGCATCTCGAAACTGTTGATTCAAAACCTGAACTTCAACTGATAAAGGGTGGTGTTAGCATAAGAGCTTAAACAATATCAATGTATTTATTTTTTCATCACACTCTTCTTTAGCTACTCAAATAAGTGTGGTATTGAAAGATGTTATAACTTTTGCAGTCATAGATTATGAAAAATGCATAATAATTTTACCCATCTTAATAACAGTTGTGACATTCTTTGTGGTAATTGTCTCTATCGTATCTCCATATGCATCTGTATTATTAGCCATGTGAAGGCCATGTATAATGACTCATCAAAAATTAATCACTTTGTTTTTCTTGCAGCCATAAAAGAATCATTTCAACAGAAGTAACCTTGCAACTTTCAGCCTGCAAGTTAAATTCGTTTTATTTTTGTTATTTTCCAACTCTGGCGTTGCAGGAAAATTCTGTTGTTTTGTGGCTTTTTAATAAATTTCGATTTTTTTGGCGACAAATACTTTTATAGAAACGATTAGACTGTTTTCACGCCCGAGTGCTTGGCCCAAGGCATGGCATGATTATAAGTCGGTTGATTTCCTGTTCTGGGCCGTTTGTGTATTAACTGTTTTTGTTACTGTAACAACCGGTGTTTATCACACAACAGTCAACCTTATTGTTAAAAAAAGTAAGGCTGATTTTGCGCATTTTTTTGGTACGCAGCATTTACGTGTAGCTGGAATGTGAACCACGGTTTATTCAACGGGAAAAGTAACCCATAGTTTATCTGGGCACATCTTTGCTCAGTGGACACAGAAACTGCTGCTACATTCACACACACACACACTGCGTCGGTAGTTGAAACATTGGCCGTTTAATTTTGTCTTGATAATCAACTTCGATATTTACAAATGTTATGAATTTATTTTTATTTTTTCAGTTGGAAGTTGTGCTGCGCAACGTATTCAATACCGTTAAAAAATAAAGAATTACTGTGGCACAACGTTAAAATTTTCTACCTTTAGCGTTTTATTAAAATGTTCTACTGTACGCTTTTGGGACCGTTGTTGGACGTTATTATTACACGAGTATAACCATTTCGTTGTGCACTTTTCTGTTTATGTCAGAAAACACAGTGTAGGGGCCGCCTAGCTGCTCTTTTCAAACAAACTGCATGTGTAAATTACGTACTTATATAGGCAAGGTGCACATGTGCCGTCGGATGTATTTGCTAGTGCCAGCCCGACTCCCCACCCCGATATCAGCTATAGGACGCAAATATTTTCAAGGCTATGTTACCAACGGCTAAAGAAGTGGTTAAATAGCTCATATAGGCAAAGAACAGTTTTTAAAAACAAAGGTAAAAAGTAATTCGTTAATCTGTTCAGTAAATCTATGTTATTAAGTTTTCTTCCAAGCTTAAGAACACATTTTTATCATGTTAACGCTCATTCTTTACGGGGTGCTTCATCATTACCTACAGGGGGAATAGTTAAGTGATTTCTTAATATAAATTAAGGGTTTCCAGGAAAATGGTTCGTGGGGGTATGAGATATCCCCTTTTTTTGTTTGCACTGAAATCCACTATCGATTTGTGTTGGTTTTAACTGTTTAACGTTTTTATACACTCGGTTATAATGTGTTATATATAATAAACTCATAGCGTATAGGACTGCTAAAACCGTAAAACAAAAACAAATCGATAGTCGGGTTAGTAAATTCCAATGCGTTCAAAAAAATCGGATAGTCCCTACTTACCACGAACCTTTTTCCAGGAAAACCCTCAACACTCAAACCAGTGAACAGACTGCTTTAACACCCATCATAACTTGAATGAAATAACGAATGGGATAAACTTTTTAAAGGTGTTAGCTAAAATGTATTTAATATGTAGTTGTAAAATTTATATAAATCAGGTCAAAACTCCCACCAGGCCCGACAATGTAAGCAAAACCTCGTAAGGAAAATTTACTCTTATTAAAACCATTTGAAAAAGGTATAAAACAAAACTGAAAATACATTAATTAAAATATATATTCTAGTTTACTGTGAAACGTCCGCAATTATATAAAACAAATCAGTTTTCTGGTTTTAAATTGTAGCAAATATCTTTCGGAAAACATGAACATCAAGTTTGGACTGGTGACACGGGATTGACGGTAACCCATTAGGATAGGATATTTATGTTTATCTCCGTGGGTGGGAAAACCAAGGGGGTTAACACACGGACAATAGTCAGATCACCTCGCGCCCACAGTAGGGTTACCGGAGCTTTTGCAATGTGTTGTGTATAGACACGTTCCTTCAATTTGGTGGGACCCATTAAGGCAATGTCCGTTAAGTGCCTTGCCCAAGAACACAACCGACTAGCTAGCCACCAGTTTCGCACCTGCAACCTTTCGGTTGAAAGGCGTCGCACTAAACCACCAGACTAACCGGTCGGACTTGGGACACTCTTGACCAGATGAAAGGTTACTAAGTGCGCGCACTTAAATTAACATCGCGCTGATTTTACTGAATTATGACATCGATGGCCAACCATAGTATGTCGCCTTTCAGTTTTGATACTGATCACTGGTGTCCTTGGTAAGGCGTTAGCGAACATTTTCCGAACCCAGTGATTTCCACTAAATTAAACGAAACTGTAAGCCAAGTCATCCTATACTACACACTGAAATTGCTTCAGTAACTCGGTGGGCGCTAGGTATCTGTCGATTATTTTTGCAAGAACGCTCCCTTGCTTATTCGCGGGATGATATCCTATCTAAATCAAAACTAGACCACGCAAACGTAGTCAAAATCGAAACATTGTGCCAACGACAAAGATTCCCACACGACAACGACGCTTAATGAAATTTTTTCCCCAAATCTCATCTGATTTAAAACAACTTTTTAAGATGAACTGCAACTTTGGCGCGGTTGTTTCGTGGTGCGCCCAGTAAACTTAATCTGTAAAAGCTTCGTTAGTTATCCGGTTATGTCCATACGGGGCATATCCGGAAATCAGTCATCATGGATTTTACTTAAAGTTAAGAAACGCCCTTGTTCGTTTAATAAATTATCAGCAAATTTCCATTCAAGGGGTTAGCACATGGTATCATTATAAATATATATTTGATAGGGTTATATTCGCGCTTCCATTTTTTGGCGTAAGAAACCTTTTATGAACGGAGCATGTAACAAAATGCGGATATCCGATATCCTGGATGCTCAAGTCTTACCATCCGCACACACCATTAAAAGCTTGGATCTATTTATTGCCTTTTCTTTAGTTCCATTTTCAACCATGATTTTGCAAACCTCCGCGAATATGCGCAAACTAACATTAATCAGTACAGTACCGTACAATATTTACACTCAGTCGCGGAGTCTTACTCGCACATAACTAAAATACCGACAAGTCGGCGGAGACCACGACATGAGTCAATCATCTTGCAATGAATATGAACCACAGTTTATTGAATTATAAGCACCAAAACATGGTTCAAATAAATGTTATTATTTTAAAACATGCTTTAACTACAACAGACTGCTTAAAACAGTTCCACAGCATGTGCTCATGTAAGTGATGGCACTTAAAATTATCGAAAAGACATTAAAATAAAAGTCTCATTTTAAACATTTACTTACTAAATAATTTATTACTTAAAAACTGTTTTATTTTTTCAAAAGGAGTAGGCTTACATATTGGGTAACCGTCATCATCATACATGAAGTTACCATTCGCGTCACGAGCAAGCACATCAAAATTATATACCCATATGTACCAGCCAGGCTTGGTCAGATTTAGAACCTCTATTCTTTCTGTAGAACAAATAACATTGGAAGGTCAACAGTGTTTTCCACATAGTTCAACAATTGTATTATAATAAAAAATATTAATTACTTTAACCAGTTAGCTTAATCAATAAGAGCATCAGCAGTGTTCAGACAGCTAACAGGTGCTGAGCTAAGGTCACAAACAGTTACTGGGTAGGAGAAGGCACTTTGTGGATTAATTTGTGGACTAAAATTGAATGAATTAATGGGTAACATACCGTAAACCGGGGTGTATAGGGACTGCAGGGTGAATAGGGACAAAACAGAATAAATTTTTTGATCTCCCAATTATTAAAAATGAGTTATGTAGAGTCAATTTAAACAACTAAGCTAGATAAAGAATATTATATATGTCATATAATTATAGTTAATATTATTATTATATTATTATAGTTGCCGTGTTTTACCACTGAAAATGGTAAAAAGAAGTTACAAAATTTGATGTAGGGTAAAACTTTATATATTTGAAGTATATTTAATTTGATCTTTGTCTTATTTTTTCAGTCAGCAGGTTCCACTATATGTAAGGTATTCATATTAAAAATATCATTATGATCATACAATGCATTACATCAATATTTTCATTTTATTAATTTTTTGACGAAATAAAATTATTTAGGGGTGAATAGGGACACCATTTAAAATCAAATAGCCAAGAAATAAGATGTCATGTGTATACATGGTGAAGTGAGAAGAAAGCAATATAAAAAATTGACCACAAAAAAACTGAATCAGACAAAAATTTAAGAAGAAAAAATTAAATTGGCCAAGAGTGCCCTGTATCGACATATAAAAAGAGACAAAGCCGAACGAAGGGCAAATAATCCTAACCAATGAGATAGAGATACAGCTTATCCAGCACATTAAAACAGAATCCTTAGAGAAAAGAAAAGTTATACTTTAATTAACAAAATTTTCCATCATGGAAGTTTGAAGGCAATTTTCTACGGCCATATGGAAATAATGGGACTAAATTTGTGCATGCACAACCAGTTGACAAACCCATTATTGGGTATTAACAAATATGTGGCCAAACAGGTCTATATGTGTGTCTGCAACGTAGACAACATGTTATTATGATATTTGATCCAAATTCAAACTTGTGATTTCATAACAATATACATTAGATGAGTAGTACAATGTGTAGTATTATGCTCAAGTACAATCTTTCTAATGATAATTTAAAGCAAAAATATTTCTTTTTTAAAACACTGTTGGTGTACCTCTTCACCCCTTCACATGAATTAATAGGAACAAGACTGTCCCTGTATCTTAAAATGTGTTAAAACAAATAGCGTCCCTATTCACCCCGAAACGGAGGTGAATAGGGACAGTCAGTTTTAATCAAAAAAGATAGTAAAAATCTAAAAATAATTGAAAAGTTTTGTATTGTATATATACTTACTATTCATGGACATAAAATAACACCAAAAATGTATTACCAATGATTTATAAAAAAAAGTTATTTAAAATTATCTGCCAAAATTGTCCCTATACACCCCGGTTTACGGTACTTAAGAATAACATTGTATTTATACATATATTTTATAAACAATCAAAGTTAAATTATCCAAGCTTTAGGGATATATAATGCAAACATAAATAACTCATACTTACCATATTCTTCGTTAACTGAAACTACTAAGTTTTGGTTTTTACTTAAAGCCCGGATTTCTGCATAACTATTTCCATCATTGAAATGTTTATAACCTAACTCTTCCATGGTAAGTGGTTTCCAAATAGGGATTCTGCGTGGTTTCTTTACAGGCTTTACCTCCTCTTGTGGGAGCTCTAAAGGTATAGGTTCATTTTCATCTCGTACCCACGCTTTGTATGCAGCGTAACCAGCAACTGACCACACAGCGACACCTAAAAATACTGGCAAGGCAGATTGCTTTGTGATCAACTGAAATCTTTTTGGAACAAGTTTTGCCTCGTTTCGTTGTAAAGTTTTCAATTTTTCAACCCGAGCTTCAGATTTTATTTGATATAAACTTTTTTCCTCTTCCATTTTTACGTTTTACAAAATGTTTAACATATTCCGGCTTCACAAAATACCAATGATTTGTTCTCACTGGTACTTCTTTGGGAACAAAATATAGTATAACCTTCAATTTTTCAGTTAATATATATAAAATTAAATATACTTGCAATCAATTTAAATCAACAGTGCAAATAAAATATATTCTGTGAAATACATACACAGTTTGTTATACGGTACTTTATGATAGAACATTTTGCGTTACAAAACCTTAATTTAGACGAATGTACCATTTAATGAGAAATTGGCAAATAATTTCTTTATATTCATTGGAAACAGATATTGGAATCTATACGCACAACCCTTTTTGTAAATCTTATGTATAAGGTAAATTTATATCCAAGGCAGCAGTATTGAAATAATATTATTATACCGGTAATAGGTATAGAAATAATAAAATACATTGAAATATTTCGTTTCTAATTCTCTGTTATTCTAAAATAAATAACTCAATAACAAAATATGTTCACCCATTATAAACATCATGTCTTCTTATCAAATATTGTTTGTTTTTTATTTTCAATCACTTTGGACTCCCCAGGCTCAATTAATTGTTGCAGTCTTCGATTTTCTCTTTGTTCTAAAATACTGACTTTATCTTCTGCCTGATCTTTCCCTGCTTTAAGCCACCATTCCAGTTTATATCCAATAAATCCAACAGTTCCAGTTAATGGAATCAAGAGAACAGGGGCATAAGTTCGTAACAAAGCTATCACAGCAGGGTTCATTGTGCAAAAACAGTTGTTTCACTGTCGATGAGTTGTAAGTTCAGTCAAGCTAATTGGCCTGGTTTAAGAGATTTCTTTTAACAATAAATAAAAATATTTGTATATAATATAGGATATCACTGAGGGCAAAACCGGTGACTTATGTTGATTCTGAGGGATTAGAAATGCAGGGTACAATACCAAATGATTAGTCGTCACAATTCCACGCCTTACTAAAAGTATAGCAGTTGTACTGGATCTTGTGCATGCATTAGTAAAAAACTGAGAGAACACAAACAAAGAAAAAAGATATTTAACAACTGTAAATGTTTATAAAGTGCAATACCAAATAATAAATAACTACATTTAAATAAAGTTCTGTTATAATATAATTAAAAAAAAAATGCAATATACAAGTTACAGTTACAATACACAGGACAAATTATACCCTGCACAATAAACACATAGGCTAGTGACCTATTAAATATATTTGTTTATTCATTTAAATATATTTGTTTATACATTTATGATTTAGGTTTAACAAGTACCACCCTAGAATTAGATATATATAGATATATATAGAATATATATAATGTGTTCATTCTGGTTAAGTTTATTACTTCACCGTTCTGATACACTTTAAATGTTGTTACATCCAGGATACATCACTGTTTCAAGAATAAGAATAATCACAAAACAAACATGGTTAAAATGGTAATATTGTTATATAGTTAGTTGCAGTTTAAGAAAAGCATATAACAATGTAATCATTCAGTAGTAGTCAATTCAAGTTTTGGTATAAGGTCTGATCAAGCTTTTATCACTTTAAAACTAACACAGTATCATTAACATATAGTGAAGTTCTTAAATTAGAAGCAAAGTTAATAGTAAATGTAAAAACAGTATTCACATTCACAACAGATCATTGCTTTAAGAAACCAGATTGATGATGGGGGGAAATATTAAATTTACTGATATAACCGATTACATAACATTTTAAATAAAAACGGAATATTAGTAAGAGAGGTCTTACAGTGTGCATATATTAGTTAAACCAATTTTATCAACATTAGTTATGGGGATATTATACTGTTAGAAAGTTTCATTATTTTAATGTAACTGTAGCGCTTTTTTCTTTTCTTTTAATATGAAGCTGTATTTCACAAAACATCAGTGGATCTAAAAATAACCCGGTATGCGGCTATTTTATGTCATTCCATGATAAACTGATTTTATTTAGAACAAGAACATTTCAGAGATTTCATTTTTAGGTTTGAGGTGCCGGCGTCCGCTATATTTATTTAATTATATTCTTATGTTTAAAGAAATGTTTTAAGGGCTGTTCGTTTTGCTATCTTTTCCTGTGACGTGATATAATTCGTTTGCCATTTGTTTAATACCGGGGCAAAAATGAACTAAACTAAACTAAACACAGATTCCCTTTCACATTCGCTTCATCGCGACACTTCGGGAAACTTCGTCAGCTTTCGCGGCTATTAAAATGCCTGCGCGCGTCACCGCGACTCGAATATTCTCGAAGTGCAGTGAACATTCGATGGCTGAATATATGAGGCGGCTGATTTCAGTTATCATTCACTATCGAAATCGAGAAGAAAGTTTTCTTAGCAAACGAAGAAGAGATATTCAAGATTTATTTTTGAATAACGATATAATAGAATATTATCGAAAGTTTACAAGAGCAAAGATGTCAACTGCAGTAGGAATTGATCTGGGAACAACATATTCCTGTGTCGGCGTATTTCGACATGGTAAAGTGGAGATTATTGCTAATGACCAGGGAAATAGAACAACACCAAGCTACGTTGCTTTCAATGAGACAGAAAGAATAATCGGAGATGGAGCAAAAGATCAAGTCGCACGAAACCCCGAGAACACCATCTTTGACGCGAAGAGACTCATCGGAAGAAATTTCAGCGACCCCGTTGTTCAGAAAGACATGGAGCACTGGCCGTTTCAAGTGGTCAATAAGAACGGAAAACCTTTTCTTAAAGCTGAATATCAAGGCCAAGTGAAGACGTTTTCGCCAGAAGAAATCAGCTCAATGGTTCTTACGAAGATGAAAGACACGGCAGAGGCCTACCTTGGTGAAAGTGTAAAGGACGCTGTCATAACAGTACCAGCTTACTTTAACGATTCACAAAGACAAGCAACCAAAGACGCTGGAACAATAGCTGGTTTAAATGTGTTGCGAGTCATTAACGAACCAACAGCCGCCGCCCTTGCATACGGGCTGGATAAAAACCTGTCTGGCGAAAAAAGAGTTCTGATTTTTGATCTTGGAGGTGGTACCTTTGATGTCTCCGTGCTAAGTATAGATGAAGGATCAATCTTTGAAGTCTTATCTACCGCTGGTGACACCCACCTTGGAGGTGAAGACTTCGATAACAGAATGGTGAAGCATTTCATGGACGAATTCAAACGAAAGCACAAGAAAGACATTTCAAAAAATAATAGATCCGTGAGGAGACTGCGCACGGCTTGTGAGAGAGCAAAGAGAGTTCTTTCAACCTCGACCGAAGCATCTTTGGAGTTGGAGTCATTGTATGAAGGCATTGATTTCTATAGTAAAATCACTCGTGCAAGATTCGAGGAAATGTGCTCTGATTTGTTTCGCTCTTGTTTGGATCCTGTGGAGAAAGCATTGCGGGATGCCAAGCTTGATAAAATGAAGATTGATGATGTGGTATTGGTTGGAGGATCCACTAGAATTCCAAAGATACAAAAATTACTAAGTGACTTCTTTAATGGAAAGAATCTCAACAAATCGATTAACCCAGACGAGGCAGTCGCATACGGAGCTGCTATCCAGTCTGCTGTTCTCACCGGTAACTCTGGAGTGCAAGATGTTCTTCTAGTAGATGTTGCTCCGCTTTCGTTGGGGATTGAAACGGCTGGCGAAGTGATGACAAAACTGGTTGAGAGGAACGCAAGAATTCCTCACAGCACATCACAAGTCTTTACCACCTACGCTGACAACCAACCAGCTGTAACTATACAAGTTTACGAGGGTGAAAGAGCACTGACGAAACACAACAACCTGTTAGGGACCTTTAACCTCTCTGGAATACCACCCGCACCAAGAGGTGTTCCAAAAATTGAAGTTACTTTCGACATAGATGCCAACGGTATCTTGCAAGTTTCAGCCAAAGACCAGAGTACCGGCAAAGCGAACAAAATTACCATCAACAAAGGTCGGCTATCAAAGGCAGACATCGAATCAATGTTAGCAGATGCTGAAAAATATAAAGAAGAAGACAATAAACAGGTAGAACGATTGAAAGCGAGAAACGATTTGGAAAGCTACATGTACTCGTGCAAGAATGCCGCCGAAGAAGCCGGAGACAAAATATCATCGGACGACAGGGAACGAGTGGTGCAAATGTGCAACGAGACGCAAAAGTGGTTGGATGGAAATTCACTCGCTGAGAAGGAAGAATTCGAAGAGAAAATGAACCAAGTTAAGAAATGTTGTTCACCTGTCATGACCAAGTTGCATTCAGCCGCCGGTGGGCAGCAAAGCGCCAGGCAAAACGGTGACGGACCAGTTGTGGATGAAGTCGACTAAACTTTTAACAATTATTTTTACGTTTATTTATTGTACACATTTTGTTGTTGCGTATTTCATTGTAAATTGATTAATATTTTTTATTTTCCACAACTGCAATTTTCTCCACACTCCTTACTATTCAGACTTTTTGTTATGGTGTGATTTCTTCATCATGCATTTGTCTTTTAATAAATAATGAAATTTAATCAACTTTGTTCTATTTTAATTAACGTTGTCACAAAACACGGTAATAGACAACATAAGCACCAAAAAGAAAAAAATGGCATTTAACTTAACCAAATCAAACGGTTCTTAAGGTAATTATGTTATGCTTGTGAGTTTTATTTACAATTGATGTGCTATTATCCAAAGAAAACAAAAAACCCAGCAACAATTTATACTGGTGTATGCGATGTATGTCATAGGGCAGCTACAGGACGCAAGAGTAGAACTGCGGCCGATTGTGTATTATGGACAATAACTAAATGTATGTTATCTAATATAATACATTGTCATACCTCGTCCATTATTACCCATTGGACAATGGGACGTGTTTTCAGGTTATCTAAAGCCCTAAAAAACTAGATTGTGTCCCAAATTTTAATTATGCTGTGCCTTATCGGGGATAATACCAAAGAGGATAAAAACGGACCTCTTTCTTACATTTCTCCGATAGCGGGAAATCTTTTTGGGGTTTTAGTAAAACTTAAAGGTCGAAACAAACTAGGGCCGTGACAGTTCAGATACAGAACTCGTTCTAACCAATGACCTGGCGACCGGACTTGCCTGTCACCACCGTGAGCAGAAAAAAACGGAGTAAAAATGTGTTTGTCGCTTTCGGAATCGAAGGGGAACCATATTAAACTCTTACAGACAAAACAATTATACTTTTAGTGAGGAAACGACATCGGTAAAATAGGAAGTTTTAAATTATACCCCATTTAAGTTTGTTTACCTGATTTTCATCAACTCTTGCAATGCGTGCTACTATTGGTATTACGGACTTCACCTAAATATCATATATCTTTGCGTTTATTAAGTCAAACGAATCTTATCTTAAAACTGTAAATAAAACAAATCCTGCTAACTTGACAAATCTCCAAAACGGGAAATAAAATTTCGTTCTTCATTTTGCCCCATATACGCAACATGGGAATTTTTATTTCAGTGATTTGACGCGTAGCAGTGGAACAAAAGGAAGCAAAAGTAATGAAAATGGGAAACGAACACGAATTGAAATAGTTGCAAACGAAAGAGGTAAAAACGAATGGGATAAACTAAAAAATGTGCGGGTGGTTGACAAGAGAAAATTTTGGGTATTATAGGATTTATTTGCACATCAAACGCACATTGCGTTTTGTGTCAAACACCATTTACTTACCACACTTACAGCTCTTAATGCAGTAAACACTTGTGATTTTAGCACATCTTAGTTATTTTGAAAATAACAACAAGAATAATACAATAAAGAGACAGTAATGTTAAAAATCGACCATAACTTAAACTTATAATAAAACAATATGAATCCCTAGCGCATTTATAGAATTGTTGGAGAAGCATTACACCAATGTTGAAAACCGGTCCTCGCTTCCGCCAGGTGTCAGTGGCGAGTCGCAGAGCGCATCAAGGCGAGAGTTAATAGAATCGACGCTGTTGAAAGTACGGAGCAAGCGTAGAGTGTTCGGTTTAAGGGGATATTTTTCGTCGGGGCTGCTGTCCGGGGGTGTGGGAAGCGAAGTGTGGTAGGTGGGTGGAAGGCCAAACATGATAGGGTTGCGATCTGCAATATAATAAACATATATTAGCTTCAGCGATTAACCAAAAGATCACGACGAGAGAAAACATCCAACACATTATATTAATATGCATACTGGCAATAGTATGTGAAAAAGAATAAAAACTAATTTTAAAAATAAAAAATGTGGTAGTTATCCACCAGTTTAAAAATTAATCAGTAGTTACCTCTGAAACAGGTTGCCATGTCGTTTGACGTCATTGGAGCTACAGGTTTCAAAACAATTTCAGGGTTTGGATTATTCTTGGCCACTTCTTCATATGCCGGTAGAGCTCCCTTGGATTTTAATTGCGAATTTATCTCCGGCAACACTGGCCTGATGCGTCGCCCAGTGCTGATTAATCTGATCGAACTGTTGACTCGTTTGGGTTCGAACCAGGCGTGATTTTGATCGGACAGTACTGCGTTGTCGGAATTCACTCGATGTCGCTGCAGCTGGTCTAGGAAAACACCCTTCCACGAAGGCAACGACTCACAACTGTAATTCCGAGATTTCTGAGTGTAACCCGGCGCCAGTAGGTGTCGCACTGGAGGCCGCGGAGGCTCGACGGGTCGCTGGTAAGACGTCACTTCCGTGTCCGACTTTCTCACCGGCCGAGATTCATTTGAATATTTCGAATTGTTCTGGATGCTGGTTTGTGAGCAACGCGGGGATTTGATTGGAAGGCAGTTGTTTTCTATGGTCCTGATTGGCTCTTGAATTGTTTGAACATCTGTGATTTTATCAGGTGTAAAATATTATGATTAATAATAAAAACCTGTGATGCGAGAGTATAAAATTCGTTTGTTGTAACGAGTAATCCTAAAATATAGTAATAACTGTTTTTTGTATTTTTTTTTAAATATTTTTTATTAATATTATTGAATGAAGGTTCCTTGGTGAACCAATTTATGCGGCTTTATGAGACATAGAACGAATGTTCAACATACAGTTTTAGATGTGAACGAGCATAAAATCCACAAATGGCATTTATCCATGAAACCCCAAGTTTATATTCAGGAAAAGGGAAGTCCAGACACCAGACGGGTTAAATGATTTATTTATAACATAGATGGAAATGTATAAACAAACCTTTTGTTTTGACGTTGATATTTTGCTGATTGTCTCTTTCAAAAACCTTGGCGACTTCTTCATCTGTCTCCGACATGCTTGATGTGCTCTCCTTTTTTTGGAGGGGCGCTACAACGGGATAATGTTGGTATTTATTGCGAAATCATCCAACGCCCCAACAGAGTGTTGAAAGACTCTTGTAAGAAGCAAATATGGTAAAATGAATATATTTCTAAAATATACCGATTTTTATTTTCACTATATATTTATTGCTTTCTATAAATTGTAACAACTTAGATGGATGCGGGTAGGACATTTTTGATTATTATCAAACATGTTTAACTACTTTGTGTCGTATTTTATCGTTTTTTTTTCATATAACAGGGTAGCAAAATGAAGCCTTAGCTTTGAAAGCACGAGACTTCTGCATGCGTTACAAGGAATTCACGATTATGTGCAATCAATTATTAAAAAAAGGATCGGTTATATGTGTGTGTGTATTGCATTAATTTCCTTGCAATAACGATATACGTTCCCGAAGCTCGTTTATTGTGACCGGATTCTAATTAAATATTTATAGCCTGATTTACGAGGTTGTTTTAATGCAATATTTATGTACTTGTCCCTACATACAGTCATACAATATTTTAGTAAGCAAGTTGTATAAAACTTTGCCTAAATATAGTAGTTTTATCGCCCTAAAGAAACCGACGTTTAGTTTGCTTTGCAAATAATAAGACTAGAAAGAGACCGATTTTGTATACTGTTCCGTTTACAATTAAGATATAATACTCGTATTGATCTAGCAAAGAAAGTTAAAACACAAAAAATCATCAGATTACCTCGTGACCCCAGTCTACCTATTGCGAGGGGTTAAGTATGACATATACATTGCTACAGTTTCTGTTCCAATTGACCCACTCGGTTCAAGAAACTGCAAGCTGCCTTGTATTGCCAAAGGACATCTAGCTAGTTAGACAGCGGGAATTTTGTATATTGGTTCGAACCTGTATTGTTATTCGAAGTATTTGAGCTGGAAGATTGGCGGTACGACCAAGTGTCGCTTGCAGAAAAGTCACCGTTGTATGAAAGCAGTCTTCGTTTTTTCAGCTTCTCCGAGACTAAAGAAATAATCTTTGTTTTACAAGAAATGTAAATTGATAATTTTACTTGGTGAACCTAGCAAAACAAATAAATATTCTTCAAAATTTTAAGAACGGTCGAAAGAGAAATGATATAAGTGAGCATAATAATAATCGGCTGGATTCACACACCAGCTAGCAATACACCTGTCTGTGGGCGTACAAGCGAATGTGTTGATGTGGACTCACGTGAGATCTACCCGAAATGTAAATCTTTAAATGACGAAATATCGACGCTACGAGAAACCCATAGTGATTTGAAGTTCTTTTATTTTACAGATTTTATGTTTCATCTAAACCGGCCAATGCGTTTTAAAGAATTAGAAAATGTGAATACATTCCCAATACTATTCAATTACCCAACAAATTTGGCATTTTTTAAAGAATATGTTGTAAATAATCAGATACAGAAACATGGATTTTACTAATTTACTTTCAAATGGCATGTCTTGTCGCAAAGTTAATAATTTTTTATCACCTGTTTCCGTTTCTTCGATCAAAAACGGCTTTAACTCGTCCCGCCTCGTGACGTCACTTTTATGACGAACCTTGTCGTATCTTTTCCGGTTCGGCGACAGGTTTTCGGCGCTCTTGCACGATCGATGTAAATTTGTGGTCGCTTGGGTGGGCAGGAACACATCCTTTAAGGAATATTTTAGTTAATATTATATTCTGCAGCAATATATCCATAGCCAATTTTTTTCAATATTTTTAAACCTTGGTATGATTATAGTTTGTCGCGACTGATCATTGAACCAAAAAATATTATCTCATGGCGGTCAAGTATATGTATTAAAGCAATACTTGAGTAAAAGTGGCTTTTCCACACGCTTTTGCTCCAGTTTTCCATTTTATACAGATAAAAGTATTTTTATGATCCCCGCTTCACATACCAACACTGAACGATATATAACAAAACAATATATTGCTGTTCTGACATAAGTATAGCTATACACAATCGTGCATTTTGGCCAATATTTTAATTCCAAGAGAGGCCTCCAAAATCACTGTGTTTTGTGCATGGTGTATTTTCAATTAAGTAAAATTTACTAGATGTAAAGATGTAAGTAATGGAATCAACCGACATCCAGTGTACCGGTTACCATAATTCGTATCGTAAGATTATAATAAACAACATTTAGATCAATTTATAGTTTCTTTCTTACGTCTTCTCCTTCCTGCCCGAAGTCCAACTTTGACACGTGATCATAAATCCTGTCACGCTTGACTGAAGATGGACTTCGAAGTTTCGCGTTCGAACCCAACAAGCTGTCCGCCATTTTCTGAGCCTCTGTTGAATAATAATGTCATTGATTACAAGAACGTTTTTTTTATGTGGATGTTTTTAAACGTTTTTAAGTCGTACAATTACCTAAGTTGCACAATAATTAAAAACGTACATTAGTCCACAATTTAAAACATCATTTTTTACTAAACGGTTTAGTAAAAACAGTTCCATACCGAAATACTTAAACTTGATGATAAACACAACAAATATTCGGTTTTTGCAATAAAATCAAAATCATAATTAGGATAAAATTAATCGAGGAAAAACGAAGAAAATTATTATAGCCATACCTTTCATTCTAAGATGCTTCTTCATCTGTTGTTTATATCTGTACCGCAAAAGAATGAGCAGCA
>CH001666.1:15437-34964 GCA_000149265.1 Ciona savignyi | reverse complement strand
AATCAATATATTCATTAAATTTGTCAAAAATTAAAAGGAGGGGAATTTTGTGCTCATTGGAAAGTACAGAACTGTAAATCCATTTAACCTTTCATGTTTAGGCTATACAGTTACACGGTAAAGCCTCTTTACTTTCATCACGCAATCTATTAATGCAGTTGCATTGGACGATCTAATGAATATTTAATGTACTTTTGACTATTTTAAAACCCGATACTTTGCAAGCTTTTCTTCTTTAGACCTCGGGTTAAACGTAGCTTCAAGGACAATTGGATCCAATCGACTAATTTCAAGGGTGATTTTAAACCTCCAATCTTATAATAATTATATCCTTGAAAATTCTCCCATTGAAAACCCAAAGATACTGGTGGATCAAGGTCAATTTTCTTGACCACAAACATATGTAATGTATCAAGATCAACACTTTAAAATATCCTTACCAATTTTATCAAAATAAGATATTGTTTGCAATATGATCATTTAATAGGATAGAACATCTATGTTTTTTCCGTGAATGGGAAAATGCAAGTCATGTTTACACACTAGTAATAGTCATAATCACACCATGCTCACTGTCAGGTTACCAGAGCTGTTGGAATCAGGCAAAGTTTGTTAAGTGGTTTGCCTAAGAAAACAATCGACTAGCCAGCATCTCGTTTCAATCCTGCAACCCTTCGACTAAAAGGCAATGCACTTAATCACCAAGTTCTGACATACAAGATATCCTAATATAAGATATTTGCTTACTGTGAACAATCAATTGTGAGGTCAGATTATCATTTCCAAATTGATTTGTGACAGAACAACTGTAAGTTCCTGCATCTGATTGTGATGTTACAAGAAAGTGTAAATATCCAATACTTCTGTTCGTCTTTCTTTCATTGTGAAGTCTGCAAATAATTTTAAAAACAAAACTTTTAATTTTATTTCATCATGACAAATTTTATAAATAAATTATTATAGTATACAGTAATTAAAATTTACCACAATCCATCATTACCTTGTTTTTATTTCGGTATTCCGAACTTTAGTCCATATTCGCGGGGTAATATTTGAGCTAATAAGAATGCCATTTTTGCGCCAGGTGATGTTCATAGTTCCATCGCCACGTGCGATGCATTGCAATGTAGCAGGCTGTCCACAGCCCACTTCAACCACTTGGCTTATATTGTAAATTCGAGCTGGGGCTGGATTTAAAATAAAATGTTATAAAGGTTAAGCGAAAACATTGGTTTGTGTCTGTATTTTGTTTAGAAACTGCTTGTTGCAGCATTGTTTTTAGGATCAAAGTCAAGGCATGCTGTCCACATTAGTGCGTCGCCTATCAGCTGAAGGGTAAAGGTTCGAAACTGGTCGTCAGCTCGTCAGTTGCACCCTTGGGCAAGGCACTTAACAGACATCGGCTGAACACCGTGGAATGATGGATCTAATTAAAGAAATATCGGAATCACACACAACATACTCTAATAGCTCTGGTAACCCAAAGGTGGACCCGAGGTAATCTGACATTCTGACAATTACCCATGACTTAAATCCCTTGCGTTTTTCCATTCACAGAATAAACATGAATTAAAATAAAAAAATCCAGTACAAATTTTATGCGTAAAATATAAAGTAAAACAGTTTTTAACTATTTATTTCAATACGGATTGTCTAGAAATATGTTATTATATAAACATACTAAATCACCTTTAACTTTCATGGAAATCATATTATGGTCAACCCCTGCTGCATTGCTGGCGAAACATTCATACAAACCATCATCTGTATAAGTAGCGTTTGATAGTGTGAGGTGGCTGATTGTGTTTAATGTGGTCAAGTTTCTTGATACATTGCTGGAATGTATGTATAGCTTTCTGGATCCATCTGGGATGAAAATAGAAATATATCTTAAAATTTATCATTGATGGTTATATTAGTGCACTTTCGATGTTACTAAAAATATTGAAAACAAATTTTATTGGTAATTTACATACTGGTATCAAACAAATACACCTAAATACATAATAGAAGGATATGATAAGTGTACTACTTTACTTAACCATTTCGGCAGAAGAACATTTTCCTAATTTTAACAACAAGTAATTCTTTGTCATGAGGCATTTAACATGAGGCAGATTTTCACAGTTCCAAATATGGACTTCAAAGCTGTTTAATGGTTGCTTTAGCCTTGAGCTACGTTGTAATTATGGCTAAATCTGTGACGTATGAATGAGATTTTTTTGACGTCACTTACCAACGTTGTACTTGTACCATGTGACTTTCGGCAACGGAAATCCTCTTACAACGCACGAGATTGTGACATCACTATAAAGAGCAACAGCATCGGGCAATTTTAGGCTTACAATATTCGGCGTTTCTAGAAATTAACAATTTGAAATTAAAATAATGACTAATACGGCAAATTTTCATACATACACCAAATACTTAATAATTAAAAGATTTGATTTTATCATAAGAACAATTGATTTATTCGTTTAAAAATTATACCAGGGACTCCATCATAGAAAAGGTACTAACCTCTAACAATTAAATCTGTATGCGCTGAACTGGCTCCAAATCGGTTGCTTGTCACACAAGAATAGTTTCCCGCCATTTTCAAACTCACCTGGTCGATTACTAAACTTGAAACTCTAAAAAAATTAATATGTAAAAATATTTGAAGGTAAAATTTGGAACACAAGCCTAATATTAAGGTTAGAGGTAATCTAAGGCATATAATAAATAGGTAAAAAATTATAAAATGCAGATTAGTAATACTAGTAATCAAACGTGCAACCCTTTTGTTAAATGGCATGGAACTAAGCTATTTATTCAGACAAACATAAAATTAGTCACAATTGTTGAAAATTCCGAACTTAAAATCGACAATTATGAAATCACAATACCTTCTTCCTAGCGGGTAAATTTGAATTCCATGCTCGGCTTTAATTGGTTGATAATCTTTTAACCAATTGAACAGGATTGGTTCGTCATCATTTTTAACCGAACAGGTCATGATCACAAGGTCGTTGACCTTATAAGCATCCTGGTTGAGGGCAATTGGACCAATGTCTGGCAGTTCTGGAATAATTTGATAATTAGTGGATGGATATGAAAGCTTATGTTTGGGGTGTGAAAGCTTAAAGCTTGTGTCTGGAGTAGGAGAGGGTGATATACCACTGGCAATTTAAATGGGCTCACAAAAGCTAATTTTAGTGTGCTGACTGCTGAGTATAAAATCGACATTTCTACCATTTTTGTTCAATCCATAAAACTACTGGGTTAAATTGTATTTGGCGTATTGGATGAAAAATAGGTTTTATTGATTCAAGGTAAGTAAAGCAAATATTACAATTAAATACAATTGAACAAAACAAATATTTTAAAATTAAATATTTGCATGCAAACAATGCATAGTACTATTTTCTAACAAACAAAAATGTAATACCACAAATAGCATGGAGTATATCCTTACCAAAAACCAACACTTCTGTTGTCATCGATGCAATTTCTCCTTTGTTGTCTTCAACCTGGCAGAGGTACTTTCCCTGATCCGATAATCGAATGTTGTTAATGAGTAATGTAGTTCCATTATTTTTTAATTTGATTCGGTTGTTAAAGTTGAGAAGAGTTCGTTGCATTCCTGAAAGATAAAACTGTAATCAAAATTCTAGGTTTACACTAAATAAAAATTAAAGCAAAAACAAAACTTGTTCTAGTAAAATATCTGTGATAGCATAAGATCCATTAAATATTATGGCCAGAAAAAAGATTAAAAATATATTCAAATAAAATTAAAACCTTGAAACCAAGTGATCATACGCCAAGAAGTGGATCCAAGAACTGAACATGTGATTATGACGTCAGATCCGGTTGTAACTTCTTGAGGAGGTTGCTGGCGGATCGAGAGTGGCCCTGCAATAAAGATTTAAAGGATTCTTGTGTAAGTCTCCGTGAATGGGAAAAAAACAGGGGTCAAATACCATGTACCCACAGTATAGTTATTGAAGCTATTGTAATATTTTGGGCATCCATAGAGAAAAGAGTCTGGGTTTCTATTGTGTAAGTATGGTCATGTGACAATATAGGTGTAAATCCTTCTGTAATTTAAAGAAATGTTTTACCAGTATTTCTTTAAATTGTTTGCATTAACGATTTAATAAAAACCCAATGATCAACATAGTTTGGCTTGTTATTTCAACACATAGTAATAGATTCCCATTTTACAGGGTCAGTTTTTAAATTTGGGGTAAATGTCACCCACCTTTTACAACCACCCTTCCACTGTGTTCAACTATCTCTCCTGCAAGGTTTCTAGCTGAACACGTGATCACTCCACCATCCTCCCAACTGCTCTTAACCACTCTCACTTCTCCTACTTTCTCCTCCTTCTCCCAAAATTCAGTGAATGAGATCCTGGAACACCAATGTTTTACAACAATTCCATCACAGAGATGGGTAACATTGTGTTTACTTGCAATTGAAAGAAAAAAAAACATTTAAAAGCATAAAAGATGTTAAAAACAATCGCGTGTAAAACAAAATTTCAAATGTAATGCCATAAGCAAAGTGATCTGTAGATTTAAGTCATCTGATGGTGAACAAGTATTTTAAAGAGTTATGCAATGATGAATGAATAAATCATTTCAGGTGGGCCCCCTAAAATGGTAAGTATGAGTGAGATCATATTTCTATTGGCGTAGAAAGTTATTTTGTATTTTTAAAATGATTATTATGGGCGTCGAAATTATATAAAAGTTTCCTTTTCTTAAAAGACTTTGTTGTATTTACCAGCTTTGTTGTATTGGTGGGGAAGATAATGTCATTAGACTCATTACAAAAAAAAATTAAGTTAGGAGATCAGATAAACAATCGTAAATTTAGTAAAAAATCGTCTAAAAAATTTTAAAAAAAACACGAATTCGGGGCAGAAATCAACCTTTTGTGACGTTTGTTGTCGTCATTAGATTCGGTGTTGTCTTGCAATTCTTTTGTCCTGCCCAGATCATTTGGCGCGTATTTGTAGATAGATAATGGGGTGATATCACCCCGCAACCCCCCACCAACCACTTGCTCATCCCCATCTGTTCTATTGTTGATAATGATGTCACTATCCCTCCTCCAACTGATTATGACGTCAGAATCGCTAGCGAATCGGCAGCGGAGAGTGATGTTCGATCCCGGGTCAAATGTTAACAAAGGGTCAAAACTGGAAGTGACGTTTAACTTCGCATCAACAGCTGTAAACAAAGATCATGGTAACAGTGAGTAAAAAATAAAACAAGTGTAACTTATAAAAAACTGGTGGTAAGTTTGGGAAAAACAACTCTTTGCGTCATAGAAGAAGTAAATATTTTCTGTATAAAGAATCCAACTTTTTGAATTTGCAAATTTTGGGAAGATACGTTTTTCGGTTTGAGCATTTTTAGTATTTAATATATTTTTTTTCAAATTAATCGTTAACCATCGGTTCACCCGGCGGTGGTTTAATCACAGTTACAAATTTGTTCAATGACTTGAACACCATATGCCTCTATTAGATAACAATCAATCCATCTTTCTATTCCAATGCGCTAAACACGTAAGCATGTCGTAAATTATTATTCACGCGTGAAACGGAAATCGCATGATGAACGGTTGCCTTTTTTAAATCCGATTATACAGTGACAATTTTTTAGTCAGCAGAAAATTTCATTATACTTTAATAAACGGTTCCTTTATCTCACAAACAATATAGATCAATGAACAATTCATTAAATCGCTCGGTGATTAAATCGTGGCCTTCGAAGGAAATATGGATCAGTTTCAGATTAAATGTGCTGATATAAATGATATAGAGATTCCAAATGGAATTTTATTGTGATCGCAATCAATAATATTTAATATATGATTAAGCCAACTCCGAAATTTAAAGAATGTGATTAGAAGGAAAGGACAATAAGACGTCGATCGAAAAAGGAAAAAAAATAATTTGACATTTTATGAGGAAAAAATGCCGCTATAAACTAAGTGCAAACAATTATACATGCTGTGATCGATAAATTTCATGTTTTTTATCTACCGAATCATGTTGTGTGAAATATTTAAACGACTGAGGTCTTACCCAAAAAAATTATTTAGAAGACAAGTCGCGAGGTGAAACATAATGTAACATTTTCAAATATTGTCAAGTAATATATCACATCAAGGAGTTTCTTTAATGCATAAAATACGATTTCTTATTTTGTGAAGTGACTTGCATTTGATCATTCCATAGCGTACTAAATATGCGTTAATTCTTTAAAATAAATGTTAACAACGCAATCGCCCATTAAGGTCAGCCTCATTTTATTATTTTGTTACCAACTGCAAAACACTTTAAAAATAGATTTTTATTTGAACGCTGGTTTCCATGTTTGTAGTTGACTTCGACTTTTCACCTCGATTGCCCCTTGCTTTGTGGCGTGATTGATGGGTGACGCTGTTACCCTTTGTCTATCGCGTTGGTGCACTTTGAACAGTCAAGTGGGCCGGCTGGTGGATATATTGCGCCACTAAAGTGTCCATGGGTAACACGGGGTTAGGGGGAATGTGGAACAATGGGGAAGGAAACAGGACCCATGAGAAGAAGCAGAATAATCGAATTGCAAATGCGCTGAATAGTTGAGTCCTGCGAATCTCACAGGGAAGTTACGCAACGCTAAACCCAAATTTCTTGTGAATTTGGTCGTTTCGAAAACCCACACCAAATTAACCCATAATTACTATAATAGCTTGAGACAGAGATTAATATAAAAGCAAACAAAACTTTATGTTATCAATTTTTTATTTATTAATGATAACAAAATTTAGCATATAAATCTTTATTCAAAAACCTGGCTAAATTTCAATCAACCAGTCCTAACGTTAGTGTTTTGGCTTTGAAGGCTTAGGAAATTCTGCAGTCGTGTAGTCTAGACTTTCCATAAGCCATCATCTATTGTGCAGTGGGTGGCAAAAAGCGTGTCAGTTCGAAACCACAACATAGACGATGCATTTGGGCAGGCATATGTTTAGTACAAGTTTCCTTCGTTTTAGTCTCCGATTTATTACAAGGTCACGCACAGTCTGGCCTTTAAATTATTCAAGCAAATGCCGGCTTAAAATCAATGAAATTAAGAATTGAAATATTCGACGATGTAATCGGTTAAATACATTTAATACCGAGATGAGCTTAACTTAACCTGAGGGTTGTAATGCCGGTGATAACCCAAACGGTGATAATGGATCTTGGATAGATAAAGGTCGTGTAACAACTAAACCAATCGTACAGCCGGTAAGAAAATTGCTAAAATTCAGATGCATAATTTGGCATGTTAAACTATAAATATAATTTTACAAGGTATTATATTAATAACAAAATGTCTTTACAATATCACGGGGCATATGTTTACGCACGGTTGCCATATGTTAAAATAACAATGTGACAAATGGCGCTAATGCGTTGATAACTAGACGTTCCTTTTTGATCCCATTACGTAAGCGTCTGGCTGGTCAGTGGTGCGAAGAGGAAGGTAATATAATCACACACTTCTCCATTGAAAGACGGGTGAAAGTCGAAATAGACTTTTTGTTGACAAAACACAACAATGTGGAAACAGAAAAGCGTGTTCGAATCAAAACTCTTTAAATTAGACTTCGGTCGACCCAAAATGGAATTACGAAGTAGACTTTAGTAGATTAGGTCCAATTTGTGAAAAGTTAAAATTGTTTTTGTTGTTTTTCAGTTGAAACGATTTTACGTCAAAATTTTGAATAATTCAATCAACTTTTTTAGAAAAATTATTTTTATTTAAAACTTTGAATTAAATTTGGTGAATCGTTAGAAATGTCAATTTCATACACGAGTAAAAACTCAAAAATCTGTCACAGATAGACATCCGCTCGGTTCTCTAATTGCAAATGTCGGCCAATAATTGAAAGAAAATTGCTGCCAATAACTTGATCGGCCTGTTGGGAATTTAAGATGCAATCCGTCGTAATGACAAACTGGTAATTGAAATTTATAACCAATAATCAGTAAAATTATTTTTACTTAAACTTTGGCATTTAAAAAATATGTTTAAAAAGATGTCGATCGTGGTAGTCCTAAATAATACTGATTAACATAAATTTTAAGGTATTTAAAACCGTATACTTGCTCTCTATATATGACAAAGTCTTTTAAAATGCCGCAAAATGTTTACCAAATATTTGAGAAATTTTAAAACCCAAAAAAAGTCGTTTAGGGTGTCGTGTACGTTTAAAATTTGGAATTGAAAAATAAATATAGGTTATTAACGTTAACGATAAAACAAATAGTCTCAGAGCAATAGCAAATAAACTGTAGTTAAGGCTTGAGGGCCGGCGGCAAAAACTTTACCGTGTTTCATATGATTCTTTCGATCAAAATTTGGTTCAACTGCAAACTAGACATTGGCGTAGTTGGCGGAATTAATTTCCTGCTGTCTAAATGTGCAGCACAGTCCAGTTTTCAGAACACAATTCTTGGTTAAGCGCGGCAATAAATACCTTTTTTTGCCCATATTATGATGGTCTCATTCACAATGTCGATATATTAAGCAAACCAAATTGTTTACCACAAGAAATAAGTTAAATAATAAAATTCATACTACTTACCAATGATTATAATTGCACTCGTTACGTAGAGTAAGTATATCATCTTAACAGCATTCCAGGCCCAGTTAATATCTCTAATTACTGGTTCCTTCGAATTATTTGCCCGAGAGGCTAGATTAGCGCAAAAGCATCAGTTTCACGATGAATTGTAATGAAAAGGTAATTAGCCTACAAGCCTTAAATTGCAAAAAATAAAATGTTAGTATGAAGCAAATTTGTTTTTTTTAATAACAGGTGCCTTGCCATTAACCAGTCATATAAGTAACAAATGTTTTTTATAACGGTACCTTGTAAAATCTATGTTTTGTTTTGAAACAATACTAAACTTATATTTTGTTGCTTTATTAATAAATGCTGCATTTTTTCTAAACTTTTGACGCTTTTCCAAATGTTCAATTTATTCTAATCTTTTTACCGCTTCTCAATGATATTTGCATTAGTATTGATTGGGACCCAGGTCACGTCTCTGTTCTACACGTGAAGTGTCTGGTGATTCCGTTGAGACTTAGCCATATCGACTGTTCAAAGGTAATATGTTTACCGCATAAGACAAGTCCAGAATAGATTTGATAAAAGTTAACTACGCCAAACAAGAAATACAAAATAAGAGCTACAGCAAATTGAACATAGAACGACGAACAATTCAAAATGTGAACTTTCACTTGAGGTAATTTCGCAGAATATTCCGGTTTAAGCTTGGTGTTTGTTACCATGTCGAACTGGGGGATACGGCAGTCATAACGGCTCAGCAAATAACATAACCGCATGCATATCGAATCAAACAGCCTATTTGGCAAACGGCTATATAACAATGCATGTACGAAGGTCGTACCAGCTTACAATCTGACTTTTAGCGACGTATGCTTGCTTGCATGTTCGTTTTATTGTCATTTGTATATAAAGTAAAACTCACTACCTCAAATACGCCACCGATTACATATCAATATTACATTTGAACTAAACAACGGATTTATTTTTTCAGCAAATGCAGAACCAGACAAATTCATATCGGGTATAAAAGCCCGCCATTATTTTTGCCTTTTTTGTGATGACATAATGAGTACTTTATTTACAATTATGATTTACAATGTGTATACCTGTTAAGTAAATAAAATTACACTATTGCTTTAAAATGTATAAAGCAGGCAAGCACGTTATTTGTTATATATTCCTAAAGTTACTGAACATAATTATTCAACAGAATGGAGCACATAACGCTTTTGCTGGCGCGGATACGTGGGATAGATGTCGATTCATAACCTTTTTTTACTTCACGACTGTGAAGCCAGATTTTGCGTACAGCCAAAACAATAAAGCAAAAATACTAGTTAGGAGAACATGGCGCCAAGAAAGTTTATTTTATCTACAACTTAGATCAGGTTTTCGAAAAGTTTTTCGAAATAGACAACAAGCACGTGTAGGCGACTTATTTTAACTGTTCAGTTATTTGGGTACGTTTTATAGCAATCAATATGAACAGGGTAACCTGGCAACTTTCCAAATAGCGCTGTGTATGAATAATTAATCCTTTCCGCGCGGCAATTTAATTCCGGCAACGAAGCAACCACCACGCGAATTCAATTAAGCGACAGGTTCCGTCCAGTCATCGCGATTTTGCCTGACGCCAATAATCTCTTATAATGACACAAGATGCTTTATTATGCTGCGTCAACGGCTTTAAACGTTTCAAGCTTGCAAAACAGTTCGAACAATATATCTTTCATTTTAGTAGATAAAAAGAAATCATAAGAAATTAGAGCTGAACATGTGATTGACATACAATCGCTAATATTTCGAATATGGTATAAAAGCAAGAACATGATATAGCCCGTGGCAAACAGTGGCAACAACGACTTTTACACGCGCATTTTAATTTAAACTAAATCCATAGAACCCACGTGGTACTCTATCATCTAAAAACCTGCGCACTGGTCTAGGTAACAATTTAATATTTAAAAATGCATAACGTGTAATTATTCTTCTATTTCTGACACGTCGCTTCGAAGGTATGAGTAAAAAAATCACCAACGAAAATCCTGTACTGTTATGTAGCCTGCTCTGTTCTTTGGACGTAGATTGACTAAATCAAATCCACGTTGTTTTCTACTTGAAATTAAATACGTTGCCTAAAATCGTTTTCTCGTTTCTAATGCAAACTTTATCGCATTCTAAACTGAAATCGTGGACCGTTAACCTCACCTTAACAACTGGTATATATTTAATCATGAGTTCAACAATAAACCGTGGAATCCTGTGGGAGCATTTGCATCTGTCGAACACCTTTGCTTTACGTCTGCAGTAGATAACGTTACCTCGCTCGCCGTTTATTCCAGTCTTGCGCGCCTTTTTCTCTGCTCCAATCTCGCCTATGGGAATCTCTCTCTCCCTCTCGCGCAACACCTGCTCGTTTACCAAGAACTTCTATCAGCAAGTTTTGGGAACTGCGGCTTTGCACAGCGAATAAACATCCGTGTAATCTTACTTTATTTTACAACAAAAATGATATAGAGTCGAAACAATTTAGCAAGCTTGCATCGGATGCAAAACAACGGGCTATAAAAATTGCGTTTAACCCTTTGGCTTAGTTTGCATTTAATGAAACACGTTTCAAGTACAATACTTGTTGCACCTTTACCATTTTACTAAAAAATATTTTTGATGGTTGTCGGCCTATAAATAGAACAATTTGACAACTCTCAAAACTGACCAATGTATAATTTTAACAAGTTTGTTTAATTCAAAAAAACGGTTTCTCTATTTTAAGTGCAGAAGTGAAGTCGGTTCTATTGCCGTAAGTGTGGAATTTAGCAATACTACGTGTATGTGAATAAAAAGCAGTAAACGCAGTTAAACCAACGCGATGTAGTAGGACCTTTCTTGATTAAAACGAAAATTCATTGATCACCGCATAACATCGCACGTCCGAATTGAGATGTATCGCAGATTAACACATTCGACTTCTCAGTTCTGTAACATGATTTCACGATATTATCAATCATCTGCTGGCGTGGCTATCCCACCGAGTATATCTTCAACGTTGTACCGGGCTTTGAACGATATGACACCTTTGACATTTGACCTCTAACCTCGAGTAGCCAACTGCAACACTTAATATGGTATTGGACATCTTGCGTCAAACATGGAAATATTAATTATTTGGGCATGTCAACCGTCAACTTTAGGAGGTATACACGTGAAGAATCGATGCAGAAAAGTGCAAATGATTGATTGGGTTTCAGGTGAAGGAACGAGAGCAAAAATGACAAGGTTTTCTAACATGACCAATATCGATAAAAACCTGTCCTTCTGACAAAGAATCGAAAGTTCGTATGGTTCTCTTGATTTGGCGCATAATTCATGATGTCTCAATATTTGTGCGTAGAGGGTACGTACATCACACTATTATCGTAATATCTCCGGGGTGTTAAAACAGTGTAGTAAACTCTGCAACGCCTAAATTTTAATCAATCGCAACTGTATATTTAATAATAATTACTAGAATAAACATTTGTTCTTTAACTAAGGACGAGAATAATTCCCTATACCCATCTTAATGGTTTGATACGTAGAATAAATTGTTCGAAAAAGCACAATAAAATGCTTTTATAGCTTTCTTCTGTTTTATAACATCATAAATAACAATATATGAGGCTACTTATTCACAAAGAAACAAAAACTCACTTATTTTGTACCAAACGTATTCAATAAGTAAGTTAAACTCACGTATTCTTGTCATACCAAGTTCTGCGTTCTTACTGTATATAAAATCGCAACCCGCAGGCAAAATGGAACACTGTAAATAGTCAGCCTGTAGATAAAATCAGGTATAACGTGTGTTTAATAATTAATACGCAATGATTACAAATCCCCAATAGGAATATCATTTACTTGCGCTGTCGCGTGCACTAAATGACTGGGTGCCCTAAACAGAATCACTATCGTTAGTACGTGGAACCAATAGCGTACGTATTATGCCTGGACAATGACGGTAATCCATTAATTTTAGTAACGGGTAAATTGGTCAGTCGATCGAGATTTTAACAAAAACAACATATATTTCTATTTTAAAAAGAAACCATTACTGTAAATTCAATGTATAATACTTTAAATCATGTGTGCTTTTAAAATTGTTTATTTTTGATATTTTGCTTAAAAAACTAAAAACATTTTCAGATGACTTGTCAAAAACTTTGAGATCTGTTTGTAAAATTATGTTTTTGATAGGTCTTCTGCCAGAAGTCTTCTTTCATATGTAGGCAAGTATAATAGTGTAAGTACATCCAAGATTAACGATTTATTCTTAATGGCACGCTTTGCAGCTTAAGCCGATCTGTAACTGTAAGTGAGATTGCATTCTCGCTTTAGAGCTTTAACTAGCACTTATATAAGCTCTAATAATAATCTACAGATTAAAGAGCTCGAATAATCCTAACTAAATTCGACACTCGAACTAACGAAAACTAGCTTATGTATTGTAGCTTAATATGATGGCGATAAAAAAAGGTGACACATTAGCCAAGTTTCTGCAACTCACATAACTAGCACAAAACGGTTTTTAGCGCATTTAGTTCTGTATTAAGATATTTAAATTCGTGTTTTAACCATTGATGAAAAGACGCAGATGCGTTATGACACGGGCTATCGAAATATTATATAGGCTACCTCTTATTAACGCCGCGTTACAAATGCTGTGTAGTATATGAATGGAAGTTTTAATTTTTTTTAATTCAATCCACTATTGAAATAAGTTTAGGCGACCGACATATAGCAGCCTACCTTGTCCAAAGATAACTAAATTTCTATATGCTGGTTTCGTTTTACAAACCTTTCGGTCGACAGTTATGCTCTAACATTTTCTGGCAACTGCACTTGCCTCGAGAAGACGGGCTCGAACCCAAATATATCAGATAGAGTCGACTTGTTACAAAGTTATCGTCCATTAATCGGACATGTCCGGCATTACTGTGACCTACAAACGACAAGAACATCATTTATACCCAGTTTACCTAATTCGCATCGCAGTTCAAACTTAATCATTAGAAATGTCGTGTTGTCTGCGGTTGTATTGATTTTAATACTTTAACGGTGCTCGTAATAACGGAATTTTTTAATGGATTTAAAAATCACCAGGCCGTACTCTGCAAAACACAATAGCTCTATTTAACTACCTACGATTAACAATGTATCATACTATGAAAGAATTTTCAGCCATTCGTGCGTAATTCATTAAACTTTTACAACTTTAAAATTGAACTCTTGAAAATCCTAACAAAAGGATCTCAAAATATTTGGGTTTAACTACCACAACAGTAAGGTTATTAATTTAATGTTGTAACACAGACGAACATCTGTCTACACAAAACAAGCATTTTTTGGTATTTATTTGCAAAAGTCATAAAAACAAAATAATACTGAGTGACAGTGAGATATGTTTCCTTTTAACGACAACTCATTTTTTGCCAAAACACAAATTTCGAATATTTTTTAGCTTAGAAAAAAAATCTGTACTATCATGTTTGGCAAAAAATCAAAACTTTCTACTAGTTTTAGCATATCAAATATCAGTGCAGTTAAATAAGAATGCTGTAAAATTAATAATCACGTTGGTTTTGACACTTTTTAAATACAAGTTACAGAATTATGGGGCAGTACAAAATAAACTGGAAATTAAAATAAAAAAAATCGCTAGGAAGAATAGCACGTTGCATGTACCGTAGCGCATTACAAGCACAACATTTATGCATCCATTATAAATAATTACGCGATAGAATTGGCATGCTGCACGATCTGTGATAAGCGATATAACTTCATAATCATGCACCTGCTAATATAGCACTTTATTTAAAGTGGATTGATATGCACCAAAATAAACCGACCAGATTTGTAAAACTGTACGTAATTCACACGTAGTGATAGCTCCCTAGTTATGGCCACTATAGTTTAGGAAGCAAGGTATCGAAACCCAAACATTCCACTAACTCTGATGAAAGGTAAAATTCTCACATACATTGCAACCGTTTCTGCAAGTAGACTGCTGAGCGTCTTTTACACGTCAACTTACGTGTATAAAGTCGCGCACTAGCGACCACAAGGTTGCCAAAACAAATTTGCGATACGGGTTAAGCACGCGCAAAAATCACTAAGAAATTATAATCACTAAGAAATTACAAAGGTGACAAAAAACGAAGCACAAGATATCTAACGCTGTAAAAATATTTTGAAGCAAAATGAAAGCACGAAATACTGGTTACAGAATATCAAGATACAGAAGAGTGTGAGGTGTGAATGAAACATGATTTTATTGTGGAATACCTTGATCGGCCTATATAGCATCAGAGTAGAGCAAAGTTATAGGACTCATGGCAGCACCTTAGTTGTGATGGATTGTTTTAAGACTGATCTATACGTACACAAGTTCATGAACGTAATAAGAGTTGCCTGAACCGCTGGGGTTTGGTTATACTTAAGTCTCGCCTAGCGTGTGTTGATGTAGGCTTTTCAACCGAACATTGACAAACTATGGCGATCTTCTTCTTATGAGAAACAGAGTGTGACTTGAGAATAATGCGACAGAATGCTCTCGATGAAGACCACAAAAAAACAAAAATCATAATGATCCGATATCAGGGAACCTCTTTCGCTTCTCGGGCAGTTTATCCATGAACAAAACTGGGTCGGCACGGAAGCTTATGGTTTTGAGAGGGGAAACCCCATAGAGTGATGCAAAGTGGTTCATACATGTTGATCTGGAATAAAATAGCAAGCTGATTTTGAAGATTGAAAATCAAAATAGTAGTTAAGATGGCTTCATACTTGATACGCAAAATTGGACAGGAACACATTAATTGTCTAAAAAGTTCTTATGCAAAAATAGGATGCTGCATATACAGAGATCTGGCACAAACTGGCAGTCTAGCTCAGTCTGTTTCAGCAGCGGCCTGAATGCTATTTGATCGATATCAGCTAATGGTCGTCGATGGACATGTAAGTTACACACAATATATATAACGCAACTCAATAGCTGTGGTAACCCAACAGTGGAAACAAGGTAATATAAAGATTGATTTTGTGATAACGCCATTTGCAATTTTCCATCCACACAGGAATAAAACTAAGATGTGTTAGAAATATGCCTCCCACGCATCGTATGTGAGACAATCTCACCTCTCCACCATGTGCGTTTCATCCAACGATAGACTCCCTCCAGTGGCGCACTCGGTGCATTTGAATTTCTTGCGCGGGGTGACCTTAATGGGGGCTTTCCCTGTGTGGTTACTGACGATGAAGTTCATGGCAATATCCTCGCAATTCATGTGTTCGTCAACCCAAGCCTTTATACCTCCTGGCATTCTGTTGGAATAAGAAGTTAATGTGTCTTGTCTTAAGTCGGTAGTTTTTTTTTGCTTTTTAAGTATTTATGATTATTAATGTCATTCAGTATTACAGAAGCCTTTTTAGTATTAAGGATTATTAGAATCTTAGCAACTAGGCCTTGCCTACAAAAGTAATTGTGCAGATCATTAATTCGATTGCTATAACGGGGTTACTTGGAAGTTTCAACGTAGTTAATTGGTCACAGATTTGGAAAATTAACTTTAAAAAATTTAATACTGGTAATATATAAAAGATCGTTATAAGACGGAACTTTCCGTTCAAGTCTTCAGTAATATCATTTTATTCTTAGTGAAGTATTTTCCAAGTAAATCCAATGAAAAAAAGTCAAAAGTTCTACCGCCAGTCAAGACAAGAGAAATTTTAAATATTTAACTCAAGTCATTCCAACACTGCAAGTTAAGAATACTAACTTATAAGAATACAAGTAGTTGAAGTAATTGTGGTAGAATGCCGCTCCAGTGAGCACAACAGAAATATCATTTTTCCACTCGGATTCATATCGGAGTTTGTTGTCATCGGTCCATAGATGTAAACGTGATGGGAATCCAACGATCCTGTCGGGGAATTCCCTCCAAACCTGGTTATTCAATATAAATATAATTGTATATTTTTACACATTAATACAAATTAAGTTGAATTTTAGGGCTTCAAGATGCGATTCTGACTTAATTATATACATGTGTGTGTACATTGAAAATTTGCAGGGTGATTTCTTTTATGAAAAATACTGCAACAAAACACAAGAAAGGAAGTGAAATCGAACCTGAAAAGCAAATTCGATTTCATCAGTAGTAAGCATGATGATGTCATCATCTATAGACAACACTCCTTCCGTCTTTATCTCATTGTACGGGTAGAACCTATATATATTTGGATATCAATTTTTGACATCAAAGATAATAAATTTGAAATTGACTACAAAAATACCAACCTGACAACCTAAATACATTGGAAGAGTAAAAATCTATTCAGTGAAAATTAAAAGTTTCTAACTGAATGCAGAAAAAGTAAAAAAAAAGATGACATAACTGGAATTATCAAACCTTGAAAAAACAAATAAACAAAAACATTTTTGTTTTAAATAATTATTTAACTGTAATAAAATGATTATTTCAACTATAATAATTTTTAAATCCATACTTAAATTTGAGAAAAAAATAAGCAACACAAAAACCATATTACACAAACGTTATAAACGTCTGTAACCTGTTGCTAAGCTTATTCGAGCTTGTTTGAATAACTTTCCATTCATGTTCGATGATCGGCCATTCATTCCTGGCCGGAAACGCCTTTTTCTGATTGTTCCATACAACCAGTATCATACGGAGGCTTGGTACCTTGTCGATCGACTTTATCAATTGGAACAAACTGGTCACGCGGTCGTATGCGAGTATAACTGCCGTGAAGCCTGGGAAATCATATTTAACAAGTTTTGAAAAATAATTTAAAAATATGGAACATTTATCGGACCTATTTCTCAGCAGATGGGACATGCATTTAAAAGATTTACAATGGTAAACTCTGGCAAAAAAATGTAAAATGATGATTGATAAAAATTACTTTTTAACACTACTGATACCTTCCCCACTTTGGGAAATAATTCAATTATTTAGTACTTTTGAATTATATATAAAGGTCAAGTCTTAAAATGGAATGGGGTTCTCTCCTTTTCAATGAAGATTACTGGTTTTAAATGAATTATAAAAAAAGAGTGACGGCAGCAAATATATTTTTTAAATCTTTTCATTTTTTAAACAAATTCCGGTTCCCAGAAGCCCCAAACAAACAAAGTCAACAAACCCACCGTCTTCTTTCGGAGAGATGAGAGGTAGGAAGAGTGGGCTTTGAACGCTGTTAGATGCTGGTGGTTGGTTCCACATTTCGTATGACTTTGTCACTTGGGGAAACACTCGATCGTTGATTATTTGCAGTGTTGTCATCGTAATTAACGGGACCGATTTAAAGTAGCTGTCGTAGAAAAATTGTACCTGGGATGAAGCAGATGGTTAATTATATACACCATATTCCTATCGAATCACTAATCAATCCTAAAAAAAGAAAAAAGTTGAAAACAGCCCTTTATGTTTAAAGATATTTTTTTTAAAGCACTAGGGACAATTCACTGTTAGAGATACTGATCAACCAATGCATAAATAAAAAATACGCACCTGTTTTCTCATATTTGCCACCTGATGTTCAGGGATCTTTCTCAGAATATCAATCACGTTCGGCAGAGATTCCTCTCTTATCAACACTGATGCACGGGTCCAGTCCAGCACCTCGGAAAATGGGAGGACATATGTGTCGCATGCGAACACAGGGATGCAACCGGCTTGCATGGATTCAATGAGTGCGCTCTGACCGAGACGTGACGTCGGAAGAATGAGGCAGAAACTTCCTTCTTGGAGGATCTACAGATGACATTTATCAATCGTAAAATGAAAGACGTTCCTTGAGATTGTGGTAAAACATTTCAACAAAATTTAAAAAAAATTGTTGTTGCTTTTTAAATTTGTTTGTTTTTAAAAAATCTATTAGGTTGTGTAATTGGCATCGAAAATGCAATTGACACAGTAATACACATGGTTATGTTCAAAGAGAGAAATTTGTTTATTAAACCAAATTTGGTCAACAAAACATAACGATAGTCTAGTGGTATGCATTTAATCTCATTTATATAATTGTATTTTATGCAGCATTATGTGATACAAGGTGTGTTGATTGTCTGTTCGGTATGGTATTTATTAAAATTAACCTCCGGATACTTCATTTGTTTCATATCTTTGCATCTGGTGAGTTGAATGGGAACATCATCTGGAACATTCCGGCACTTATCAAGGAGTAGAAAGTCAGGGTTGGATAATGCTAGAGTCTGTAGTTCTTGCCTGTTGGACAAATTAAGCTGTATATTAAATTCATGGGCAGATGTTGTTGTGAAGTTTAAATATATTGTCCACAGTATTATCTCTAACTACACCACAGTCTCGGATAAGAGTGACACAATACAGTGATGTACACTTGATACTAAAACTCAAACTTTTTACCAGGCTTTCAGCTGACCTTTTCCAAGTAAAAATATTTAATCTTGAAAAATAACGAAATGGTCAGCAAATTATAAATAATAATTGTTCGATCTGGTGGGTTCAAAAACCGAATTCATTTATTTCAATTTTCATATAATGGTTAAATAAACAAAAATATACAAATTTATACATTCACCTGAACTCTGCATGAATTTTAGTTTGAGAAGATATAAGAATCCACTTCCTTATCACGCCTTTCGATTCCGACTTCACTTTTGTTTCTTTTACCAGTGGACTGTACATGGGGATACTGACATCGAACTTTGACCGGTACGTCCAGTGTGAAAATCCACCTCCTGCCACAATAGCTTTGTCGTGGGGCACTTCTATTGCCGTACTGTAGTCGGGGGAAGTCCCAGGTATAAAGTTGAAGATCAGATGGTTGGTTCCACGGTTCCAGTATGGTAGAGTGGACAGGAGCTGACCAATG
>CH001667.1:0-12412 GCA_000149265.1 Ciona savignyi | reverse complement strand
AGGACATGATACATTACATTATTAGGGGTGGGTCCATGGTAGCACTGGGACCAGGAATGTTGGCCATGATACATTACATTAGTATGGGTGGGTCCATGGTAGCACTGGGACCAGGAATGTAGGCCATGATACATTACATTAATATGGGTGGGTCCATGGTAGCACTGGGACCAGGAATGTAGGCCATGATACATTACATTAGTAAGGGTGGGTCCATGGTAGCACTGGGACCAGGAATGCAGGCCATGATACATTACATTAGTATGGGTGGGTCCATGGTAGCACTGGGACCAGGAATGTAGGCCATGATACATTACATTAATATGGGTGGGTCCATGGTAGCACTAGGGCCAGAAATGTAGGCCATGATACATTACATTAGTATGGGTGGGTCCATGATAGCACTAGGACCAGGAATGTAGGCCATGATACATTACATTAATATGGGTGGGTCCATGGTAGCACTAGGGCCAGGAATGTAGGCCATGATACATTACATTAGTGTAGGCGGGTCCATGATAGCAGTGGGACCAGGAATGTAGGCCATGATACATTACATTAGTATGGGTGGGTCCATGGTAGCACTGGGACCAGGAATGTAGGTCATGATACAATACATTAGTATTGGTGGGTCCATGGTAGCACTGGGACCAGGAATGTAGGTCATGATACAATACATTAGTATGGGTGGGTCCATGGTAGCACTGGGACCAGGAATGTAGGTCATGATACAATACATTAGTATTGGTGGGTCCATGGTAGCACTGGGACCAGGAATGTAGGTCATGATACAATACATTAGTATGGGTGGGTCCATGGTAGCACTGGGACCAGGAATGTAGGTCATGATACAATACATTAGTATTGGTGGGTCCATGGTAGCACTGGGACCAGGAATGTAGGCCATGATACATTACATTAGTACGTGTGGGTCTATGGTAGCACTGGGACCAGGAATGTAGGCCATGATACATTACATTAGTAGGGGTGGGTCCATGGTAGCACTGGGACCAGGAATGTAGGCCATGATATATTACATTAGTATGGGTGGTTCCATGGTAGCACTGGGACCAGGAATGTAGGCCATGATACATAACATTAGTAAGGGTGGGTCCATGGTAGCACTGGGACCAGGAATGTAGGCCATGATACATTACATTAGTATGGGTGGGTCCATGGTAGCACTGGGACCAGGAATGTAGGCCATGATACATTACATTAGTATGGGTGGGTCCATGGTAGCACTGGGACCAGGAGTGTAGGCCATGATACATTACATTAGTATGGGTGGGTCCATGGTAGCACTGGGACCAGGAAAATGATCTGATATCGCACACCAAATATACCCACCTGTCTATGAGCTGGATATTATTGTTCTCACACTTGGGGAGGTAAACTGCACAAAGCAAAGGTTGTATGGCGTCCCAACATCTCGGCACTGCTCGTATATCTAAGTAGAAATAGTAGAAACTGTCAAGGTATGGGGCAGTGGTTAAGATATTAAATAATAAATGAGAATGCTGCATAAAATCAGAATGCAACCTAGAATGCTAGCAAAGGGAATTCTGTTTATCCCCAGGGTTGTAAATTCTATAAAAAAGATTAAAAAAGAAGGTCGTTATCCTGTCGTAAAACTAAGACTTTGTGTACATTGCGCAACAAGGGGCAACACTTAAAAGAGGGAAAGAGGGAAGGAGGAAAACTGGTCACTAAAACTATTCAAATTAATTCTAATCCTTCACCAAAACACCAACTACAACCTCAGCCCCATAACACTTACCATAACGAACTAATCTTCATTTTAGTGTGTAGTTTCCCTCCTTCCCACTTTCCCTCCTTTTAGTTTCCCTCGCAACAAGTCTGCTATGCTGGTAACGCTGTCTGTTACATTGTGTTTACTTAGCAAATAAAGGCAGCTCACAGTGCATACTAATTAGAGTTACCAGCATAGAAAAATTACATGACAGAAATAATATTTTTTTCTGATCATTCAACTGTTATCAAGTTATATAAACATTCCTATTTATAATAAATTGCAATAAACAAATAACAAAATGTTAATCACAGCTACCTTCCCAACCAGTGGATCCTTGTAAGTACCCAGAGCCTTGAACATTAGGAACCAGTAATAGCCTTGGCACACCCAAATTAGTTACCAATACCAATTTAGTTTATACCCTTTTAACATTTTGTAAAATTAATCAAACAGTTGTACAGGCCTACCATATTACAATAGCACGAAACTTGCAAAAATCACATTTATAATCCACACCTCCCATCACTGGTATCCTGGTTGGAATCAAATCACCACTCACCATCGCAAAGAGAGTGCAGACGCAGGTGACGGTAGCCCACACTGCGATGAATGTGTGCATGTCGTCGTGCTGCTGTTCGTTGAACAGAGGGTTCAAGCACTGCAACCCGCACCCATCCACCCCATCATAATACGAAGCTACGTTGTCGGTCGCTATCAGGGGCGACTCGCATCCTGATTCGTTGAACTTCAAGCTTTTGGTGGCCTGGGACTAACAAAAACAGAAGGGGGTATTTTTGTGGGTGATCAAATCTAAACCTCTCGCTCGGATATGACAGTGATTAAGACAATAAACAATAATTTTTTTATACATTACATTAGTATGAGTGGGTCCATGGTAGCACTGGGGCCAGGAATGTAGGCCATGATACATTACATTAGTATGAGTGGGTCCATGGTAGCACTGGGGCCAGGAATGTAGGCCATGATACATTACATTAGTATGAGTGGGTCCATGGTAGCACTGGGGCCAGGAATGTAGGCCATGATACATTACATTAGTATGAGTGGGTCCATGGTAGCACTGGGGCCAGGAATGTAGGCCATGATAAATTACATTAGTATGGGTGGGTCTATGGTAGCACTGGGACCAGGAATGTAGGCCATGATACATTACATTAGTATGAGTGGGTCTATGGTAGCACTGGGGCCAGGAATGTAGGCCATGATAAATTACATTTGTATGGGTGGGTCCATGGTAGCACTGGGACCAGGAATGTAGGCCATGATACATTACATTAGTATGAGTGGGTCCATGGTAGCACTGGGGCCAGGAATGTAGGCCATGATAAATTACATTAGTATGGGTGGGTCCATGGTAGCACTGGGACCAGGAATGTAGGCCATGATACATTACATTAGTATGGGTGGGTCCATGATAGCACTGGGACCAGGAATGTAGCCCATGATACATTACATTAGTATGGGTGGATCCATGATAGCACTGGGACCAAGAATGTAGGTCATAATACATTACATTAGTATGGGTGGATCCATGATAGCACTGGGACCAAGAATGTAGGTCATGATACATTACATTAGTATGGGTGGATCCATGATAGCACTGGGACCAAGAATGTAGGCCATGATACATTACATTAGTAGGGGTTGGTCGATGATAGCACTGGGACCAAGAATGTAGGCCATGATAAATTACATTAGTATGGGTGGGTCCATGGTAGCACTGGGACCAGGAATGTAGGCCATGATGCATTACATTAGTATAGGTGGGTCCATGGTAGCACTGAAACCAGGAATGTAGGCCATGAATGATCTGATATCGCACACCAAATATACCCACCTGTCTATGAGCTGGATATTATTGTTCTCACACTTGGGGAGGTAAACTGCACAAAGCAAAGGTTGTATGGCGTCCCAACATCTCGGCACTGCTTGTATACCTAAGTAGAAATAGTAGAAACTGTCAAGGTATGGGGCAGTGGTTAAGACATTAAATAATAAATGAGAATGCTGCATAAAATCAGAATGCAACCTAGAAAGCTAGCACAGGGAATTCTGTTTATCCGCAGGGTTGTAAATTGTATAATAAAGAGAGAAAAGAAAGTCGTTAAAGTTCATAAACTAGGACTTTGTGTACATTGCACAAGAAGTATGCTATGCTGGTAACGCTATCTCAGCAAATAAAGGCAGCTTACAGTCCATTCTAAATAGGTGATAACTGAATGCTTAAACTTTATTATCGAGTTGTTTCTCAGCCAGGAAGGTTGAAATGGAAGTTGATGAGATTGGTGAGATTGAGAAGAATCTGGTTCAGCAGTTGAAGTCATTATGTTATGAAAATGGAAAGGAAATTGATCCGATAAAATCAGTTCCAATATTTCATGAGCTTGCCAAGGTTTATGAAAATAAAACTGAGAATAAAGAGAGGAATTGTATTCGTAGTGCAGCTCTGCTTAACGCTGCTATAGTAAGGGAATCAAACAAACCCACAAATTAAAAGGGAACTTAAAAGGGAACTTCAAAGGTTCTGCTCTGCTGTTCTGCTGAAAGCAAAATCTAAGAAAGTTGATGCTGATTTAGTACAAAATGCAAATCAAGTACGACAAAAACTACGTGAAGCAAGAATAGAATTCCGAAAAAGTGTTGATGAAATAAAAAGAATCTCTGATGATGTAGATGGCGATGAACTGCTTGCGTTAGAAAAGAAGAAAGTCATAGAAGTTCGAAATCTTCAAAATGAAGTAACAGAAACATTTAGTGAGCTAATGAAGTCCGTTTCTGATAATTGCATTGAAATTATGGGAAAACCCCCGTGCAAATATTCTGTAGCAGCAATGGGTTCCTTAGCACGATCTGAGGTTACATTGTATTCGGATATGGAGTTCATCATTCTTCTTGAAAATAATGTTGCTAAGAGATAGGATAGGATATTCATGTTTATCCCCGTGAATGGGAAAACCCCAGGGGTTATCACACGGGCAATCGTCAGATCACCTCGCGCCCATCGTCGGGTTACCGGAGCTATTGCAGTGTGTTGTATATGATAGACACGTTCCTTCAATTTGGTAGAACCCATTAATCCGCTGGGTTCAGGCAATGTCCGTAAAGTGCCTTGCCCAAGGACACAACCGACTAGCTAGCGACCAGTTTCGCACCTGCAACCTTTCGATTGAAAGGCGACGCACTTAACCGCTAGACCATCGGGCCGGACAGAAAAGATAAAGAAATAATCTTGAGGTATTTTAGGTGGTTTTCTACAATTTTTCACATTGTTATAATTAATCTCGGAGAAACCATGATTCCTTCTGTTGCAATTCCAAGTTTAAATTGGTTTTATGACAAGGTCACACCAAATGGTGTTACATTCGATGGCATGATGCCACATGCAAGCAAAATTCCACTTGGAAGGCAACCAACAGAAAAGAAACCATGGAAAACTGAACTTATAAAAACAGTGGATGAAATGCTTGAACACTTGAAACCAGAGGAAATTCTGAAAGAAGGTTATCACCTCGGGGACATGTTAAGCAAAACTAGCTATATTTCTGGTGATAACGAAACTTTTGATGAATATCAGCAAAAGTCGCATGTTGTTGTAACAAGTAACGATAAAGAAAGTCAATTTTCGGAGCTGCTCAAACAAATTAAGGGGGATTTGCAGAATTTAGACATTTGGGTTCAACAATTAAGTTTATTTTTGAATTTGCAAAGTTACAACATTAAAAAAGTGATCTATCGAAGTGCAACTATTTTTCTTGCAGAGATCGGAAGAATTTATTCCATCAAAGAATCATCATGCTTTGATATCATCGATAAATTTGAAAAAGGTAAAAGATGTAGTGGAATCGTGGCTCACAAACTTAGATTCATGGTGGCAATAGCTTGTGAGGTCAGGTTTAAAGTTTACCAATCAAAGGGAAGACATGATGACATTTTTATGGAAGGTTCTGCCTATATAAAAATTGTTTTAGGTTTGGTTGAACTTATTGGGGAACAAAGCCTTTCAACATTTATGGTAACTACATACATGCTACATCGTATGTTGAAGAAGAAATTAACAGCAGATGCTCCACTTGATCTTGATGTTTTAGAAGATGCTGTGTGGGAATTTAATGCCAAACTTCAAATGTTGTACTGGCTTGGGTTCAGGAATGACTTGAAGCTAGAAATTGCAAAACTCGGCTCCACTATTCAACCCAGCGATGTTGGAATCGATAACTGTTTGACTGCGGTGGAAAGATTACGTGAGACGAATGAATACCAGCTTGGGTTGGATCTGTGTCAGAAAATACTTCCTCAATGTGAAGATGATCTTCAAGTATTTCTCACTAAACTTTATGAGCTGCAATGCAACGTAGGATTGGATCTCTATGATGAACGAGAAGTTGAAGTTCAGCTTGTTGACTTAGTTAGACTGATGGTTTATGTTGAAGTGGCACCACCTGGTGATATGAGGCGATGAAGTGTTGCATGGGAATATGCTAATTGGTTACATCAGCTTGGCCTCTTCCATAGCGCAGTTGATGTTTGGCAAATATGTCTTCATTATTATGAACAAGGGGAACAAACACCAGATGACAAATATGTGATGAAATACAGCAAACCCTCGTTGTTAATTTCATACTCATTTTCACTTCAAAAGGTTGGAAATTTCGACAAGACAATGGAAGTTTTGCACAAAGCTTTGGGAGTGTTAGAAGGAACCAACCGAAGTACATGGTACCATATGGACATTTATGGCAATCTCGGTCGTTGCTATCTTGGCATGAAGAAATATTTTAAATCTTTTATATGTTTTGTTGAATCCGCCAGAATAGCTAGTTTTATCAATTATGAACCCTCATATCTAAAAGATAATACTCAAATAGTTTACGAAAACTTACTCTCCCAAGATCCATTGGATCTTGATTAAAATTTGTTTCAAATTGTTAATAAAACAGCGTTATTACCAGCCGGACAATATTATGGTATCGACGCTTTCACATAAATAATTGTTACGCTAAACTTTTATTTCGCCATGTGTTTATGAATTTGTTGCTGTGTATTTATTGTCATGTTACTCAATTTATAAATCTTCTCATGTGTGCTCTGTGTAACATCCTTACCATGTCTTGTGTTCAACATGCGTTTCCTGTTACGAATCCGATATAAACTGGGAATAATTCTACAATACAGAGAACTTAGAATGGCCATTTCTGGTCTGGGTGATTCTCTCACCTTTACCATGCCAACCCAAGCTATGTCCAGTGTACAGTACATTAACTGATGGACTCTGCGGGATTATAACATACAATACCTGACCCCTGTCTTTATTCACCATTATTTCTTTGAAAACCCGACAGAAATTTAAAGCGCTACTACAGCTATACTATGTTACACATTTTGTATATAAAATTGTAACCGTTATTTTATTTTTATCCATATTCAATCGAAACGCTTGTAGCATCAATTAATGTGGGCCATCTGTAGTTGCAATATTACAGTTGTTCATTTTATGTCAAAATTTAACTTTAAACTGTTGTGCGGCCGAATGGTTAATGCAGCCGATTAATATGTAGCATGTGTGGCTGAATTTTCATATAACTGATTCTTTATAAAGAGGCAGAGCCCATCACTGGTTCCCATATTACATTGTATTTAGCGACCACCATTCAGCCCTTAACTAAGCAGCTATTGTGTATTTAGTGATCACATATTTATGTTTGATATTGTTATTTACTTAATGTTTTAAACTGTATATTCTATTGAATGAGGTAATCAATAAATAATAATGATGAAACCAAATGATCTTGTGTGTTGAATTTTTGAATTTGACCTGAGACTCCGACCTTAACTTAATCAGTGGCGGCACACGACCATGGTTGCTGCAAACTCAATAAAATACGCGACTCCTTTATTTAAATCCCAAGAAGTCGGACTTGTCATGTCGACTTGAGCTAAATATCACATAACTTGGACTTACGAATACGTGTAGCAATGAATTGCATACAATTTGTATAGAAGCAGTCAAACTTGTTAAACAACAGCGTCACCGCTTGATTATACAGTTGTTTTATTGGCTGACTTTTAACATGTTGTTCCCTGCATTTTAACAGTAATGAGAAATTGTCTCAGAACAATTAAATCAGCATTTTGTCGAGTGCGCCACTGTCCCATAGAGACAAAATTAAAATAAAAGTACTGAAAAAATGTGGAAAAAAATGCAGGTAAATCTATCTACATAGGTAACCATACACAATCTTGTGTATTTTTTTTTTACCGACCTTAGTTTCGAACCCATGATGGGGGTCCCTAAGACCGTTTTTGTTTACAATAAGGTATATGTATCGGTCGCGTTAACCATTCGGCCACACTACCGTACATCTTGTGTCTTGTGTGTGTACAAAGGTAATTAACATACGGAATTTTGTGTAATTTATATGAATGATGGTAGGTAAAATGTATCAAGGTAGGACACGCTGACCGAGTATTCACTAATTTTATGGAATTATACACAGTTTTTGTTTAGTATACTATGGTTTTATATTTATAAATCTCACAAGGAATGGTGATAGGATAGCACACATAGCGCTGGAACTAGAGAGTGTGTCGTATACCGACATAATTGGCTGTTGGCAAGATCGTTCCAAGAAAACTACAAGGAACAAAAGAAATCGCTAAATGACGAAGGACGGTCTAAATTCACGATGCGATCAACGCATCTTCTAAATTCAACGTGCGGAGATAATCCATTGTATCGAGCGCAAAAATAATCTATTGTGCGTTTTTAGATATTTTGCATCGCATTTTTTTCCTTGGAGCCAAATCGCATATAAAAGACATCATTTCATCAGAAAGAGACAGGCAGAGATGTCTAGGCTTATACAGCACTGTGTTTCCAAATCCACAGTCTGTATAGCCTAGGCTCTGGTGCTCTCGAGGGCGGGAATACGCTTAACGTACCCTACAGCCCGTCCCCATTTATAAAACTACGTAGCCGGTTATGCTTATGCATTATTGTAATTGTACCGTTGCGTTATCGGAGTCAAACAAATGGATAATAAAGTAAAACTGCTACCCGTCTACCTTGTAAAGTCTATTTAGTTATTATATATTATATTCAATAAGCAGCCGCTACAATTGGTGAATACCCGTAAACGTGGTTGAACTCATCAACCTTCCGATGCCTAATTTACCTATGTCCTGCTTTCTCGGACACAATAATATTATTTGTCTTCAGCATTTATTTCCAAAAGATGCAGCCTTTACGATCCTGTACGTCGACGACGGAAATAAACACTGGCGTCATGTCGTGGAATCGAAGCGTTCCGTCAATGCCAAGCCCAAAATCCGCGTCAACCAAACCAGGTGTGTCTATTTTAAAAGTACCGTCGAACCACGGTCACCTTAACGCGACCTTAGCAAGAAAAGGCGCTAACTAACTGTTGGAGCGAACTACGCATAAACAACCAACAGATTTACATCCCCCACTTATGTCACTGGAGGGAGGTCCAATTTAACCTGGTATTCGCGGATGGCTGGCAGGCGCACTTGAACGGAACATCAATCTCAACAACCCTCTGAAATTTCTACTAGAATAACTCCCGGAAGTTCACTGCTGGTCGGACGAAGGAGGGCGGTTCAATCGATAAGAGTACAACAGGACTGTCTATATACACCCAGGTGCGCCTATATCTACAAGTCTGTTTTATATTGCCTGGGCCAATTATCGAAGGCCTGGATTACACGGCGTCCTCTGCTACCCGAGCAAGAAGCTCTCCGAGGCGCAACTGTTGGTTCTTCAATAAGCATAAAATCCAACAGGAATTTTGTCTCCATCCGACCACGATGGAGACCGTCTATTTTCGTCGTCCAAGGAACGATGGACGAATATTACACCTGGGTGCTCGAAACGAACTGTTGACTCTATATCGGGAAGACTAAACTTCAAAGAATCCACCGGGCGAACTTTACTTCAAGTTATTCAAAACCCGAAAAAAAGGAGGTATGTCGTATACCGACATAATTGGCTGTTGGCAAGATCGTTCCAAGAAAACTACAAGGAACAAAAGAAATCGCTAAATGACGAAGGACGGTCTAAATTCACGATGCGATCAACGCATCTTCTAAATTCAACGTGCGGAGATAATCCATTGTATCGAGCGCAAAAATAATCTATTGTGCGTTTTTAGATATTTTGCATCGCATTTTTTTCCTTGGAGCCAAATCGCATATAAAAGACATCATTTCATCAGAAAGAGACAGACAGAGATGTCTAGGCTTATACAGCACTGTGTTTCCAAATCCACAGTCTGTATAGCCTAGGCTCTGGTGCTCTCGAGGGCGGGAATACGCTTAACGTACCCTACAGCCCGTCCCCATTTATAAAACTACGTAGCCGGTTATGCTTATGCATTATTGTAATTGTACCGTTGCGCTTATCGGAGTCAAACTGTGATAATAAAGTAAAACTGCTACCCGTCTACCTTGTAAACTATAATTAGTTATTATATTCAATAAGCAGCCGCTACAAGTGTCAACCACGTGTTTAACCACCACTATTTGTAAAACACATGTCGTATGCCATATATTCATGCTACAGGGTCCCTAACCACAATTTGTTTTTTATACACCGAGTGTTGCGGGTGTAGCAACGTTCCGCCGGATCCTTATGATCTGACGGCTGTCGATAAGTGATCACGTTCTCTAATGCACCTGATCTCAGTTTGCAGCCAGTAAACTTCCCTCGGTTAACACACACCACTTTTATTTACAATTTCACAGGTTTAGGTTTCAGGTGATTAAAAGTGTTTCGTTTGATCACTATAAAATAAATATTAACCGGTTATTGCAGAGGATTACATACACGAATTACACAACATCTATACACCAAGAATAAGCGACTAATTACAACAAATAGTACGTAAGCAATACAATGCACGACAATAAGGACAACGGGTTTATATACCCTACGGAGCGAAGAAATATGGGCGATACGGTCGTCGATCATGCAGGGTTAATGGACGCAAAATGATCACGCAGCGTGTAATCCGGTCAGTCCTATAGTATTATAAATGAAAAGGGTGCAAACGAGTTTCGCTGCCACATTCTAACTTAATAATCACGCAGCGTGTGATCGGGTCAGCTCTATAACATTATAAATCAAAAAAGTTCGAACGAGTTTCGCTGCCACATTCTACACCGAGTATGTACTTTGTTTCTGCAAGCATAAACGCATGGGTCCCAAAGTTATTAGACCAAACTTATTTTCCATGTGTAGTTGAGAAAAGAATAAACGTCTTAAATTTACGAACATTTTACCACAAATGTTTTAAATTAAAGCTTGTTTTCAAGCGTGGTGGTAAAATAAAGCTAAATTTCCAAAATAGCCCGATTTCATGCTTTCAGGAAATTTCTATGGGATTAGTAAATAAGTTTCTGTTTTACATATGTGGTGTGGGGGTCTTCCTTAATTTGCTTAGGTCAAGGCTTGAATTTGCGCCCGGTGCTTGAACTAATTCTGGCATGAGGTTGCCCCAACTAACATACCTCAGCCATGACTAAAATAGATGGATATCCGGACTCCATAAAAAACTTCTTTATTGATATATTGCAATCTGATACAATACAATTCGTACAGTTAAACTGGTTCATTATACATGCTTCGCAGTGCTTGTCTACATTTCAGAACGCGTGTCTGATAATAATCTGATACAATAGGTTTTTACACAGGCGCTTGTATGGCGCAATGTGTGGGAAGATTATAAAGGAAGTACTGCTTTGGGGATTATAGCTGGTTCGAAGGAAATGATATACAACGGGCGCACACAGCCGTGCTGCAGGCAATAATGGCTTATATACGTAAACAATTTACCAAAACTTAATAATGTGCACAAAAATATAGCTAAGCCGCGAATGTCACTACATAGCTCCTTCTTCCCCGAAAAACTTTAAATTTTGAGAATATTAATCCGTTCTGGTATCTATATTAAACTTTGTAGTGACATCGCGAATTTCAAATGGTGGCGGGAAAAATCATTTTTCAACAAACAAATAGGTTGGATCTCATCGATGGCGAAATGTGGATATTATCTGTAAAATAAACTGAACAAGGGTTTTTTTGTATAGGGCCTATGAAATAACTATCAGGTTATTCGCTAAGCTAAAGCATTGGTGGTCCATGCAGAGGGCAAAAAATCAAACCAAAGCATTATTCAGACGCAAATCACGCTATAGACAATAGACAAAAAAACATATTCGTATAAAAAATAGTCGGCGTGGAGCATCCTCGACACGCAATAACATACCCAGTAGACACAAAATACTCATATAAAATAGGCCACTCTAGACGATATTCAATACTCGTGTAATAATCAATAATGCTTTAGTCGTGATCGTACACCCTATTCACATTTCTCACCAATCCTTGAGCAAAATGCTGAACAACTCGGTGACAGTCAAAGATCCGTCTCATAGACGAAACGGCCACCACGAAAACGACAAACTTGTAAGTACGTGAGCCCAGGTGATCGCTCAGGTTTGCGACGCGTGTCGTGAAGAAAAGTCTTTTCCGACTCGACCAAAATGTCGAAAATATTGTTTTCCTCTTCGATTGTTCTGCTCGCGAATGATGGTTTCTTTATTAGACCCATGATTTCT
>CH001669.1:33757-68197 GCA_000149265.1 Ciona savignyi | reverse complement strand
TCCAGTAATACACCTTATGTCCACAGTTGAGCACAGTAAGACACCTCATGCTTACGGTCGAGCAAAGTAATACACCTCGTGCCCACAGTCGAGCACAGTAATACCCCTCATGCTCACAGTCGAGCACAGTAATACACCTCATGCCTACACAGTGAAGCACAGTAATACACCTCATACCCACAGTCGAGCACAGTAATACACCTCAAGCTTACGGTCGAGCAAAGTAATACACCTCGTGCCCACAGTCGAGCACAGTAATACACCTCATGCTTACGGTCGAGCAAAGTAATACACCTCGTGCCCACAGTCGAGCACAGTAATACACCTCATGCTCACAGTCGAGCACAGTAATACACCTCATGCCCACAGTCGAGCACAGTAATACAACTCATGTCCACAGTCGAGCCCAGTAATACACCTCATGCCCACAGTCGAGCACAGTAATACACCTCATACCCACAGTCGAGCACAGTAATACACCTCATACCCACAGTCGAGCACAGTAATACACCTCATGCCCACAGTCGAGCACAGTAATACACCTCATACCCACAGTCGAGCACAGTAATACACCTCATACCCACAGTCGAGCACAGTAATACACCTCATACCCACAGTCGAGCACAGTAATACACCTCACGCCCACAGTCGAGCATAGTAATACACCTCATGCCCACAGTCGAGCACAGTAATACACCTCATGACCACAGTCGAGCACAGTAATACACCTCATGACCACAGTCGAGCACAGTGATACACCTCATGCCCACAGTCGAGCATAGTAATACACATCATGTTCACAGTCGAGCACAGTAATACCCCTCATGCCCACAGGCAAGCACAAAAATACACCTCACTCCCACAGTCGAGCACAGTAATACACCTCATGCCCACAGTCGAGCACAGTAATACACCTCATACCCACAGTCGAGCACAGTAATACACCTCATACCCACAGTCGAGCACAGTAATACACCTCATACCCACAGTCGAGCACAGTAATACACCTCACGCCCACAGTCGAGCATAGTAATACACCTCATGCCCACAGTCGAGCACAGTAATACACCTCATGACCACAGTCGAGCACAGTAATACACCCCATGCCCACAGTCTTGTTTATCCAAGAACAAATAAGTTACTTTGACAAAGTATGTCTCACCAGGGGTTTTTCAATGTACCACTGAAGCAATCCCTTCTTTTTATCGACGATTAAAAATCTTCGTTGGAATTTCTTCCTCGTGTCCATCTCATCTATGTCGAGGAAGCCACAGTGTCGGCCCTGGTTGTCCGATTCCGGCATTGTTATTTGCTGGAAGTGATTGTGATGTAATAATCCAATGTTTACTGAATTAAATCCATTGTGATGTAATAGAAGTTCCGATTGTCAGTTATTCCATTCTATCACCCACAAATTAACTTCTAAACTTTCATCTGGAAATATTCTCATCAACTCAGTTACAAACCACATACCACGTAATGGAACCAGAGGTCTCGAAAGTTCGATCTATATGTAAGCTGTCACAGGACTTTCCAGTAATATAATCACACAGGGAGTCCTCGCGTTGCGGACTTTTTTACATTATTTGTGTATTTTACAATGTAATGGTGAATTTGAGGTTTAGAATAAGATAGGATATTCATGTTTATCCCCGTGAATGGGGAAACCAAGGGGGTTAACACACGGGCAATCGTCATATCACCTCGCGCCCACCGTCGGGTTACCGGAGCTATTGCAGTGTGTTGTGTATGATTCACACGTTTCTTTAATTTAGTAGTACCCATTGATCCGCTGGTTCAGGCAATGTCCGTAAAGTGCCTTGCCCAAGGACACAACCAACTAGCTAGCGACCAGTTTCGTACCTGCAACCCTTTCGATTAAAAGGCGACGCACTTAACCGGCCGGACAAATAATATAAAGTAGTGCAGGTGATTTAATGTCGGCCACGATATTAAGTTCTCATGCATGAAAAACTACATTATCAAGGTTGGAATATGGGAAACTACGCATTGCTGGTAATAAACTTTAAACTCAAACTTATTATTTATTTTAAACCCCATTTACTTTTTCAATCGATTTTTTTCTGTTTCTGAAAAGAACTGCAACTCCAAACTGAACATAAATCAATAACTACACGTTATTACCTTCCTTTGTAACTTGCTTAATTTTCTCTGCTTTTCTTATCATACTGTTACAAGACCAAAACTCTTTATTTTAGTGTCGAAAATAAGCAATTGAAAAACTTAAATAGTTTTGGTTATTATACATGGGTTCATATAACTACGTTGACTCCTATTCTAGATAGATAATACCAACGAACGATACTAACCACTGATTCAGTGGTTGGCAGCCATGTTTGTACAAATAAATATAAACAAACTCAAATGACGTCATTTACGTAAATTACGTAGAACGTATCTTTAAGCAAGCAGCCACACATTAAATAAACTTGTAGAATTATGTTCGACACGATAATTTCCGTTTAAATAAATTAAACGAATTAATAGAATCGTTTGAATCATTTACACAACATATCGATACGAAAAAAATTTCTTTTCCGCATTGAAAGGGTATTTCCCCTTTTCCAAACTATTTTTATTTTTATATTTGCTGTTATAGTTTTTAAGTTTCGTTGATTTTTGTGTCCACGATCTAAAACATAAAGCAGAATTTTTGATAAAAATTAAAAATGTGAAAAAACCAGCTAAACGAGTGGTAAAACACGTCTATAATCCACTAAACTATTATTTTAGGTGCAGAGTTCGGGTATTATTGGGCTGGAGAAAGGGGCTTCACGGGCACAGAAATACGGAAATACATGCAAAACTGTACTGGGTTGAATTATTAACGACGGAAATGTCCCAAATTTACGGAATAAACCGATTCTTTTTTCTGTCTTCGTTTGCAACGACGGAATTGTCTTAATTTACAGAAATGAACCCGTTCCCTATTCTGTGACTGTTTTTTTCAATGACAGAAATGTCCTAATTTACAGAAATGAACCCGTTTCCTATTCTGTCACCGTTTTTAACGACAGAAATATTCTAATTTACAGAAATGAACCCGTTCCCTATTCTGTGACCGTTTTTTTCAACGACAGAAATGTCCTAATTTACAGAAATGAACCCGTTTCCTATTCTGTCACCGTTTTTAACGACAGAAATATTCTAATTTACAGAAATGAACCCGTTTCCTATTCTGTCGTCGTTTTCAACGACAGAAATGTCCTAATTTACAGAAAAAAACCGTTCTTTTTCTGTCACCGCTTTCAACGACAGAAATGTTCTAATTAACAGAAATAACCCCGTTCCCTATTCTGTCGTCGCTTTCATAGACAGAAATGTCCTAATTTACAGAAATGCACCCGTTCCCTATTCTTTCACCGTTTTCAACGACAGAAATGTCCTAATTTACAGAAATGGACCCGTTGGCTATTCTGTCACCGTTTTCAACGACAGAAATGTCCTAATTTACACAAATGGACCCGTTGGCTATTCTGTCACCGTTTTCAACGACAGAAATGTCCTAATTTACAGAAATGAACCCGTTGCCTCTTCTGTCACCGTTTTCAACGACAGAAATGTTCTAATATACAGAAATGCACCCGCCGTTCCCTAATCTGTCACCGATTTCAACAACAGAAATGTCATTATTTACAGAAGTACACTCGTTTATTTTTCTTTCACCGTTTTCAACGACAGCTTCCTTTTCTGGAACGGTAACCTTTTCTGTCGTCGGTTTCAACGACAGAAAATTCCTAATTTACAGATATAGATAGGCCCGTTCCCTTTACTGTAACCGCTATACCAATTCTCCCAAAACAAATATTTCTATGCATTTGGCGATTATCGCCTGTACCTAATAGATTAATGGTTTGAACTGAAACAGTAGGAACATCACAATTTCTTGCGTTTTTCTATACAAGGGGAGAGAACATGGATATGCTATCCTAATTATAGTACATATGCTGGATATCCGATTCGACGGTTTTAACAAAATTACTTTACTAATGATTAAGCCACTAATTACGACAGTAAACCGGAATTATAGTTAGTGACTCACTCAATTTTACAATTACATGTTAGATAAATTTAAATGATCCGTATACGCTATACGATATGTATATAAACATTCCTAGATTTCTTGAAAGAAAATACACTTACTATATAATATTTTCAGGACATGCATCACGAATATTTGGCAATTAGGGCAACTTGCTATTGCAATATTAGGTTACCTATACCATAAGGATATTTTGTCTTGGTTAAATTACACTTTAGTTTTGTATGCAGCATGCTACGTTTAAAACATAGGGGCAAATGGGCCAGTGCGTGTAGGGCCATATAATGGGTCACATTAGATTTGGACCGTATTTTTTCTTATTGCATTTTGACTGTTTTATAGATGTTTCATGGTCTACTTTACATAATTAAATGTTTTTTAACAATTTAATGAAGCTGTATCAAATTTAAAAAACGGTTTAAAGTATCCGAATGTGACGGTAACGGTATAGATTTATCTCCCGAGCCTTCCTTTTTGGAAAACGTGTTTTATCTTGACAAATATCTCCTTCTGCAAAGCACTTGGCGGTTGTCGACCATTGGATTAATGGCCTGAAATAAAAAAGCTTATTTCTATAAATGAATGTGGCGTTTAAACATTATCTAGTCATTATAAACAAATTCGATTCAACTCCCCCTGGCCTCTAGATAGCATGGTGACAAACAATGATGCTTAAATTGCTTCTGGCTTTCGAGAACAAAAGCTTAATTTTTTCCAAGGGCGGTTAAGTAATGCGGGTTAACAGATCGAATATTGTACCTTAAGTGAGAGTATTTGTAATGCGCTATTGCTTTATTTGTATACACGTAAGATATTTTGTTCAATTTAAGCAACAGATAATGTGCGTCACATGCCGAAGTTGGTACCACAAGTCTTGCCTACCGGGAAAAGTAGTTACGTACTGGGATTCTTATTTTAGCTGCACAAACTGCTAAGCACTGCCGACCATGTGTAATTTTTTAACTTCCGTTATTATTTTCATTTCTTATTTATTCCTTTCTTTAATTCGCTGTTTGGTAAGGCAAACGGAAGCCTATATGACATTGTCAAACAGGAATGTTTTTAATTGTTTAATGAAACCAAGTAGCGCTTTTTCTACGCTTGTCAATCATTCCTAATATAACTTCATGCACCACCAAGTTTCGCCATATTGTGGCAAAATATATATGATTGATTACCACCAATTTAATTCCGTTGTTGAAACCGGCGACAGAAAAAGGACGGGTGCATTTTTGTAAATTATGATATTTCTGTCGTTAAAAACGGTAACAGAAAAGGAAACGGGTATATTTCTGCAAATTAGAACATTCCTGTCGTTGAAAGCGGTGACAGAAAAGGGAAAGGGTCCATTTCTGTAAATTAGAACATTTCTGTCTTTGAATACGGCGACAGAAAAGGTAACGGGTTCATTTTTGTAAATTAGGACATTTCTGTCGATTAAAGCGGTGACGGAAAAGGGAACGGGTTCATTTCTGTAAATTCGGAAATTTTCGTTATTAAAAACGATAACAGAAAGGGAACGGGTGCATTTCTGTAAATTAGAACATTTCTGTCGTTGAAAACGGCGACGGAAAAGGGAACGGGTGCATTTCTGTAAATAAGGACATTTCTGTCGTTGAAAACGACGACAGAAAAAATAACGGGTTCATTTCTGTAAATTCGGACATTTCCGTTATTAAAAACGACGACATAATAGGGAACGGGTTCATTTCTGTAAATTAGGACATTTCTGTCGTTGAAAACGACGACAGAAAAAAGAACGGGTTCATTTCTGTAAATTAGGACATTTCTGACGTTGAAAACGGTGACAGAAAAGGGAACGGGTTCATTTCTGTAAATTAGGACATTTCTGTCGTTAAAAACGACGACAGAAAAAGAACGGGTTTATTTCTGTAAATTAGGACATTTCTGTCGTTGAAAACGGTGACAGAAAAGGTAACGGGTTCATTTCTGTAAATTAGGACATTTCTGTCGTTGAAAGCGGTGACAGAAAAAAGAACGGGTTCATTTCTGTAAATTAGGACATTTCTGTCGTTTAAAACGACGACAGAATAAACAACGGGTTCATTTCTGTAAATTAGGCTATTTCTGACGTTGAAAACGGTGACAGAAAAGGGAACGGGTTCATTTCTGTAAATTAGGACATTTCTGTCGTTGAAAGCGGTGACAGAAAAAAGAACGGTTTTTTTCTGTAAATTAGAATATTTCTGTCGTTGAAAACGGTGAAAGAAAAATAAACAGGTTCATTTCTGTAAATTAGGACATTTCTGTCGTTGAAAACGGGGACAGAATAGGGAACGGGTTCATTTCTGTTAATTAAGACATTTCTGTCGTTGAAAACGGTGACAGAAAAAAGAATCGGTTTATTCCGTAAATTTGGGACATTTCCGTCGTTAATAATTAAACCCAGTACGGATTTGCATGTATTTCCGTATTTTCTGTTTTCCGTATTTTTCTTCTGTATTTCTGTAAATTAGAAATGGATATTTTCTGTAATTCTGTATTTCTGTAATTTCTGTAAATTAGTATCAAATTTCTGTCATTTCTGTAATTCTGTTTTCTGTAAATTAGCTGTGCCCGACTTCACTAAAACGTCTCTGTAATGTATTTTTCGGCGAAACTCTTGTAGAAAGCGACGTCTTCTTTTGGTTCTTTATCTACGTCTCATCACTGATCAGACAAATAATCGTGTATTTTTGTCTCCTTGTGAATCCAGGTGATTTTTATACTTGGAGTGCCTATGTGTGCACTAAACCTGCCCTTAAGTTCCCCCAGCTATTAGGACTCTCCGTCTAGAAAAATTCCTTTATTGTAGTTTATAAACTGACACAGTAAAACAAATTGAGTTTAACTGATTGATTAGACATTGCATGGAGATACGCAAGCAGGCAGCTCCTAAGTCAGCATTTTCAGAATGCGGTTTTGATACTGTCCTAATCAAAATAAATTTATGAACAAAATGAAACAAGACAGCTTGCCACATATGGCATAGTGGAAAGGATTATAGGAAACATCGTTTCGGCTGTTGTGTATGATTAACAGGTTCAAGATTTTTTTCAAGATTCAAGATTTTTATTTTGGTCAGCATGATAATTTTTATAATAGTAACAATCACCCATTTTTTATAATATAAATAAAGAAGAAAAAAAAAAAACACAGTGTCACAATAACATTATAGAAAAGAAAACATAGTTTATGCTGGCCAGGGTGACAGTGAAAAGACTGCTAAAGTCATCGAGTCACTGCCACCCCTCTTTTATTTTGAATTATATATTTGCAATAAAAATTAAACACAGTGGCAGTACTTTTGAGGAAAAAAAATAATAAAGTAAATAAATATGAAAAACAAAAAAAAAATCAATTTATTTCTACATCGGTATCGTAATTAGAAGTATTTATAGGCTACTATATAACAGGACTATTAATTTTCAAACCATACACCTTAAGTAAATTTATGTATGCCTGTCCATATAATCTATATACCATGTAAATATAAATTAATCATGTTATTTTTAATGTTTTTTTTAAAGACAGAAAAACGAACTCATTTTTAATTCCATTGGTATGGTTGCCCAATAAATCGGACCGCAATACCTCAGGGATTGCTTTCCAAGTTTCATATGAAACGATGGTAGAAAAAAATTTTGGTTGGAAGCCAGTCTTGTATCATGATTATGCACATTAGATACAGGGTTAAAAAATGATTGCAATGTAACAGGTAAGTTTTGTCTGGTTGCTTTAAACATTATTTTAGCAATCTCCATCCTATACACATCATCAATTTTCAAAATTTTGTATTTAAAAAACAATGGATCTGTATGTGCCCTATATTCACTGTATGTCATATTCCTAAGTATCCGTTTATGGATTGCATTTAATGGCTTAAGGGTAGTCTTAGTCGCACCACCCCAGCTTGTTATAGCATATTGAATATGGGAATATACAATACTATAATATACTTGACGAAGTATTTTGATGTTAACATAATCCCTTAATTTTAATAAAATGTAAGATGATGCTGCAAGTTTTGTACATAAATGACTGATGTGAGATTTCCAAGAGAAATCATCATCAATTAGAATTCCAAGATATTTGATACATGATCTTTGCTCAATAGTAGTATTATTCATTTTGAGAACAAAATGGGAGCTGACCAGTTTACACTGGGTGGGCATGATGAGTAAATATTTGGTTTTATCGTAATTTATAGAAAGTTTATTTTTAGACATCCATTCATCAATTTTTACAAGTTCTTCCTGAACATGATTTTGTAATATATCTATATTATCAGCAGATAAGGTTAAGTTAGTATCATCAGCAAATAGCCTGGTACGAAAATTGGAAACCTGTGGTAAATCATTTACATATAATGAAAATAGTAGCGGACCTAGAGTGGAGCCCTGGGGTACACCACAAGTTACTTTCCTTACATCAGACTTTACATTTTGGATTAATGTATATTGCTTACGACTTGTAAGATAGCTCTTAATTAATTCTAATGGTTTACCACGAATTCCATTGCAGGCTAATTTGTGAAGCAAGATATTATGATCCACTGTATCAAACGCTTTAGCAAGGTCTAAAAATATACTGCAAGTTACTTTACCATTACTGCGATTATGTATGAGGTCGTCACATATGTCAGAAAGTGCAAGTGATGTGGAGTAGTCGTGTCTGAATCCATATTGATGGGGAGTATATACATTATTTTTGACTAAAAATGAATCAAACTGGTCATAAATGTATTTTTCAAAGATTTTACTAAATATTGATAAAAGGGAAATGGGCCTGTAGTTTTTACAAAGTTCATGTGAACCAGATTTATGAATTGGTACTACATATGCAGTTTTAAGTATATCAGGATAACAGCGCAATATTTATGCATTCATTAATCAGTTTGGTTAAAACTGGTGCTATAATCCACTTACAAAGTTTAATAATTTTAATTGGAACATCTGCCGGACAGGTAGATTTGTTTATATTCAAGACATTTATATATGAAATAACCTCTCCCTCAGTTATATCTTGCAAATAGCAGGACTTAACTGAACTGCTTGGCAGGCGATGGAAGTGGTCTTTACATTTTGGAATTTTTGCAGACATTTTTTCCCCTATCTCTGAAAAATACTTATTAAATACATTGCAGATTATGTTTGGATTTGTAATTATCTCATTTTCATCCGTACATATTTTTGAAATTCCCAATTTTTGTTTTCTTTTTTTCCCTATTATCTCATTGATGATTTGCCACATATTAGACACATTATGTTGATTTTGTTCGACTACACAGGCATAATAATTTAACTTTGCTTGTTTGATTACATGTGTTAGCTTGTTTCTGTATTTTTTATATATCCTGTGTCTCTCAGGAGTTCGCAATTTTATAAATTGTTTGAGTAAGCGTTTTTTTGTTTTAGTGGACTTTACTATTCCTGTTGTCATCCAAGGTTTTAATTTAATTTTACTTTCTTTTCGACTTAGAGTTCTAAGTGGAGCATGATAGTCATATGTACTGCTCAGCTCATGAATAAATTCAGAAAACTTTGCATGAATTGTGCTTAAGTTACCATTCAAAGCATTATTTGACAGTAAGTTATTTTGGAGATCAGTTAAAAAAGTATCTATATTAAAATGTTTCATGTCCCTCTTTTGCATTTTAGATACTACCTTAAGTGGCTTAACAGATTTAATATTAATATATACTGGGAAATGATCAGAAATGTCAGTAATAATTACATTAGTTTCTATATTATTTATAACATTGTTAGTATAACAATGGTCAATTAATGAGCATGATGAGGCTGTTATCCTGGTAGGTTTATCAATAATAGACATACAACCTAATGCATACAGTGAATCAAAATATCTTTTTATTCGGGAGATTTCCGAATACTTCATTACATTAATATTTATATCACCTAGAATATAATATGTTTCTTTTTTAGAGTTTAGAGTTGCAATTGTCTCACACAGTCTCTTTTCATATTCATTAAAATCATAAATAGGATGCCTATATATTACACCAACTATACATGACCTTTTGGAACATAATTGTATCCGAACCCATATGTTTTCACAATGGTCAACTCCCATTTCATATTCCTCAAACTGATTAAATGATAACGATTCAAGGACATATAATCCTACACCGCCAGCAAAAGTTGAGGAATCATTATGAATAAATCTATAACCTCCAATGTCTACATTGCAGCCAGGGGATCTTTTGTCGTTTAATTTAGTTTCAGAGATTGCAATTAGACTGGGGAGTGTTGAAAATTCCTTTAGCATTTGTTCAATGCAATCTTTATTTTTTATTAAACTGCGAGCATTTATATGCAGAATAGACAGATTAGTATTACTAGTTGCAGCATCATCCTCAGACATTTTATCAAGATATTTGTATCTACATGGTCGAATTATTGTTACTACTACTATATATTTTTATGTTTTCAACATAATCTAAGCTTTTAACATGAAAATGTAGTTCATGGAGCTCTTTTTCTACTAATGTTTGGAATGGAAAAATACTATTGATACAAGATTGGCAAAAGTAATTTTCATTAGAATAACCAAGTTCGTTAAATTGAGTCATAGTAAGTTTAGTGCATCTAAGATGAGCCCAGGACAAGCATACATCACACATAATACATTGTTGTCTATTCGTACATGATTTTTGGCAAAAGGTACAGGGATATTTTTCAGTCATTATATATAAATTAATTTAGTCTACTTTATTGGTTACTACATATATAAAAGGTTATTATATTTATTCAGAATTATTGATTTCGAACAAGTCTCTATCATTCAACAGTTTCCAATCAATTTCTATATCTAGACGAAACAAATCATCAGGACTTCTAATAATGTGCAATTGATCTTTATATTTTACAATAATGTTACCATTTTTTGTGTGAAGTGCTCCATAATCGTTGTCTCCATGCGTTTGCTTCTTGATGTAGTACAAGAAGTTTGGCTCTTAATGGAGTAAGGTCTTCATTGATGAATGTTCTTTCCCGTCCTTTAATATTCTTCAGATTCCGTCGCTTCATGATGATTGCCTGTCGCTGCTGGTAAGAAATAAAACGAACTATAACTGGTCGTGGTTTGGCTCCTTCTTCTGTTCTCCTTCTTCCTAGACGATGGACCCGTTGCAGATCACAACGTTGTAGAGGCACATCAAGTTGTTGTGCAATTTTTGTTATGACTTCTGCTCCATCATCATAGTTTTGGGAAGATTCTGGTACACCATAGATTCTCAGATTTTCCCTTCTTCCGTATTGTTCCAATGCATCCATTTTGTAGTAAAACTTATTAAGTATAGCTTTCAGTTTTGTGTTTTCTGCATTGGCTTTTTCTAGCTCTTTTCTCATAGAAACGAGCTCATCAAGAATTTTATCAAGCTTTTCGTTTGTTGCTGTAGTTGTAGTTGTTACTGATGCGTCTTTTCTTGGCATGTTCAGTTATTTTATTTTTTTCCTAGCACTTATAATAAAGATTTTTTTCTAGTGTCTAGGATCGCCTTATTCAAATAGAAGGGTTCTTTAATTTAGTAGAACCCGCCGGTTAGTCTAGCCGGTTAGCCGGTTAGTCTAGCGGTTAGCCGGTTAGTCTAGCGGTTAAGTGAGTCACCTTTCAATCGAAAGGTTGCAGGTGCGAAACTTGTCGCTAGATAGGCGGTTGTGTCCTTGGGCAAGGCACTTTACGGACATTGCCTGGACCCAGCTGATTAATGGGTTCTACTAAATTGAATGAACGTGTCTATCATATAGAACACATTGCAATAGCTCCGGTAACCCGACGATGGGCGCGAGGTGATCTGACGATTGCCCGTGTGTTAACCCCCTTGGTTTTCCCATTCACGGGGATAAACATAATTATCCTATCCTATCCTAACCCGCCGGTTGGTCTAGCGGTTAGGCTAAAGTGCGTCCGTCACCTTTCAATCGAAAGGCCGGTTAGTGTAGCGGTTAAGTGCGTCACCTTTCAATTAAAAGGTTGCAGGTGCAAAACTTTACGCTATAGATAGGCGGTTGTGTCTTTGGGCAAGGCACTTTACATACATTGCCTGAACCCACCGGATTAATGGGTTCTACCAAAATTAAAGGAAAGTGTCTATCATACACAACACACTGCAATAGCTCCGGTAACCCGACAGTGGGCGCAAGGTGATCTGACGATTGCCCGTGTGATAATCTTCTTGGTTTTCCCATTCACGGGGATAAACATGAATATCCTCTATCCTATCCTATAACTCATTAATCCACTAGTTCAGGCAATGTCCGTGTCTTGCCCGAGGGTAATAGTTGCCAAAACTTTGGGCCTATGTATTTTAGTGATTGTTGGGATAGGGACTTGTTACAAAAAGGAATTAAAAATTGTGAGTTGCTTCTTGTTTTCATAGTAGTTTTAGGTTTGCGACGTAATAGTTGACGCAGAAATGTTCTTCAAAACTTTAAGGAGCTATGCAGTTGAAAATCTTCTTTTTTCGGCTTTGCAATCAACAATGCATTCACAAAATTTGCTGAGAAAAGGGTTCACCAAATATATAGGCCCCAGGTAAGCCGGTTACAACACCTGATGCGATCTGCGATTCCCTACGCGCTATCTCGACTATCAGAAGTGCGCTAATTAATTGAGGTTTTCTGCGTAAACGTCCTCGATTGGACTACTGTCTTCGGTGGTTCGTTGATCAAAGCTTCAGTAGTTTTATAACATCAATTGTATCGAGCAATTGAGACGAATAATTTAGTACCAGTTACGAGTAAATCGTTAAATGTTTAACACATAGATTCCAGATAAACTCCCAGTAATCGTCACATACAAGATGTTTTCTTAACCCTTTAGAAACGAGATTGTTTTTGCGCAGTTTGCGTGTTTTGACCGAGTCCGCTTCGTAGTGCTCTAGCGCCTCTTGTGTTAGAGTTAGAGCAAAATGTTCAACACTAGAGTTGTTCGAAATAAAATTTCCAAAATTTCTGAAATTTTTATTTTTTGATGACGTCACTATCTGCGCGTCCACGTCATATTCTTTCTTATACAATGTTATAGTTTTTGATCTGTTGGCAATACAGCCTAACTTATTTTTACAAAGTTACTCAAAAACAAATTTCCTACAATTATATTATAATTTTGGTTTGATGACGTCATCAAAATAATATTACGTCACTAATTTCATGTTACAGGTCCACTCATCCCAAAGTTTTTTTTCGTTTTTTTATTATAAAAAATGTTAGAATAGAAATTTAGAATACTATTAAGTCCATATTGCTTTTTCTTACTACTTTTCTTTGTAATAAACTATAAATGAAGTTTTTGAACCAAATTGCGGACTATAACTATAAAGATACTCAATACCCCCCCAAAATGTAAAAAAACAGGTAAGATCACATCCGGGACATCCCAAGAAGCGAAACTGATTCTACTGCCATAGAGACATTAAATGAAACAAACATTTTGGGCGTAGTTTTAAAAAACAACGTTTTTTTGTGAGAATTCCCCCTCAAAATTAGACCAAGAAAAGTCATAAAATTCAACTAAACTTTACTTAAAAATTTCAAATGCAAAGTTATGTTTATGTTTGCTTTTTTCAAAAGATATATCATATAGCTTTCCAAAGAGACCAAACTTTAGCAGTTTCGACAAGAAATTTTGGAGATTTTTCACTTTTGAATGGAGCACATGTCAAAAAAGCCAAATTTGGTCTTATCGTTTTTAAAGGGTTAATGCGTTTAGCCTCAAAGGCCAAAGTAAAATAAACATATATAGCCAAAGTATTCGACAGATGCTAACGTCAACCTAATAATAACTAGAGAGTGTCAACCACGTGTTTAACCACCACCATTTGTAAAACACATGTTGTATGCCATATATTCATGCTACATGGTCCCTAACTACAATTTGTATTAACTCCAGTTTGTATCTAACTACAATTTGTAGTTCCATATGTAAATAAAGAATAAACATCTTAAATTTACAAAGATTTCACTACAAGTGTTTTAAATTAAAGCTTCTTTTCAAGCGCTGTATAGTGAAATAAAGCTAAATTCCCAAAACAGCCAGATTTAGTTTTTCTTGGTTTCAGGGAATTCCCCTGGGTTTAGTAGACAAGTTTTGTTTTACATATGTGGGTCATGTTATGTAACAATTCTTAAAGTTTTAATCTGATTTGTCGATCCTTGTTGGAGATGTCAATGCGATATAGCATGCCTGTCATAGTCATAAATTGAGAACATATCTTCGTTTTTAGGAGAGTTACCCTAAGTAAATGTTTTCTTTCTTTTAATTGGCACCGAGTGTCTAATGTTTTAACATTTTACCAAATCTGATCAAAATTAGAGCAGCGGTTCAAGCGCTTTGCCCCAAAAAGCTAATTTATTAGAGAAAAAACATTTTGGTTTTTAACGTACCAGGGGAATTCCCACTAGATTTATATCCCAAAATTTTGGTTTTAACATATGTAGATCATTCTAATAGATTACCAAGTTTTTTGCGATTCCAATATTTCTTCTGGTAGATGTCGGGGCGACATGGCATGCCTGTCAAGCGTTTGACAAAAAAAAAGAAAAAAAGAAACGAAAAAACGGACAAAAACAATATTTTTTTCAAATGGGACTCATAATAATTCAGTGATGAAGCAATGTCAGTGCAATTGCTGGCTGCGGCGGTCATAAATCTTATATAAAGACACAAAATCGCTACACTCTAACCGATAGATCCTTCCATACTTTAGCCATTTTTCCACCTAATTCGAATTTCTTTTTATCCCTTGGTTAATTTTGCACTTAAAATTTGTAGCAACTTTTACCGAACGGTTAGTCTGGTGATTTAGTGCGAAATTTCGAAACTGGTCGCTACCCATTCGGTTGTGTCCAACAACATTCGTGAGATTAAATCGATTTTTTAATAAATCCCCCTTTGTAAGTTTAAATTTTATTTACTCCTTGCCAAAATAAATCTAATTATTCTGCTCTACCTTTTCTATCTCTTTGCATATATTGATACCTGCATGCATTTCTTTTCACTTGTTTTCACATGTTGATTTCCCTATTAAAATCACATGCATGAATAGTTTCCAGATTTTGTTCTTTTTAAATTATGATCAGCACATTAAATCACAGTCTTGACTTCCTTTGCATGCTAACAATATTGATTTGTTTACAGAAACACAAGTGTTATTTATGGTAATGTTTATTAAAGTATTCTCTATTACTTGGAAAGCCCATGGCACTTTTGGTTTTGTATTTTCTTGTGAAATAGTTTTTTTGCCGGCCCTAACAGAGCTCTGTATTGACCCAAAAAAAAGCCGGCAGTTAAAGGGTTAAGCAATCATGGCCTAAGCGTGTACGTAAAGGATTGTTTGGCCCCGGTGCGCGTGCAGGAGATGCGCTTGACTTTTTGATGACTCGTGCGTACGCGCTCAGCTCACGATAATAATAACTGAGAATAAACCAATATTACTTTAATATAGATCATAAGGTCTCTATCAATTCAAGCCAGGAAGTAAAGATTGTTTCTAAACTTCGGTGTGCACACCACACGCATGTCCCGCAACTAAAATGTCCACGTTTAATAGATCCCATGATTTATTGTTGTTTACAAAAATTAGTTTTTCGAAATAATTAATCAGATCACCGCTGCTTAATGCGTAATTGGATCTATGCCCGTCCTAACTAAATTCATATAAATAAAACGCTTTTTAATATTTTTTTAATGAATGAAGCAAATACATTATCTTCGTATAAAAGGTTCAACCACGTTTATTAACTGCACACGCAATCTCTTTCAATCGAAATTGTTGTGGTATTGCGTCAGCTTAATCACTTATATAATCATAAAACTTGGGAAAGTGAAAACCCTAAATTCATCTAAGAAACACAATTTTTGTTTCCAGAAACAAAATGTTTAGCTGAGAAATGAAAATTTTGTTTCTAGATGCTATAACGAAAAGTTTCGCTTTTATGTTAGTTTTACGACATTTTGTTTATTAATATATACCAGGCACATCTCTTTAATGTTATTCTAAATAAAAATCATATTCATGGCTAGTTGTTTTAATGTTTATCAGTTTCACACATTTGAATTACTCTTTACGACGACGAAACTTTTGCAGTTTTTGGCAATTTTAGGTAAGGTTGCTTTGACCTCGTTTGCTGTGAATACTGTTGGACTTAGGAAAAAACAATCTTTTACAAAGTTGTCTAGTACATAATTTTCTACAAATTGGTATTTTTATTTTTTTGATGACGTTGTAGTATTTGTAATGACGTCATAATTAATAATTTATACTCTAATTACTCGTTACTGGTAGCTTGTAGAAGATAGTAATGTATTACAAAGTTGTTCAAAATGAAATTTTCTACAAAGATACGTCATTTATTTTGTGATGACGTCAACTAAGCGTGAGGACGTCACATAAAACTGACAAATCTGGCCAAAATCACCACAATCACTGTCGGCCTCAATCATGCTGGTAGCCTGATCGGCTGTTATCTATCGCGAAGTTGCCATATTTCTTCCGAATATCGAATAATCATTGAAAAATAAAGTAAAAAAGGCGAAAAAATGAATAAATATCAATAGTAATTAGCAAAAACCATATACACATATGTTTACATACATCATTCAAAAATCGAAAATAACTGGACAACTCGAAAACAAAGATGGCTACTGCTAGCTTTATTTTCACAGCAACTAGTGTAACAATTTTAACTCCCCAGAACCCAAAAAAGCGATGTTTTACCTAAAAGTTAAACTAGATACAAAAATGTTGAAGAAAAATGTTTGGAGCAATATTACTTAAAATTTTTAAATGTAAAGGTTATGTTTTTATGCGTTATTTCGAAAGATGCATTCAAATGCTTTCCACAAATATAAAAACTACGAAAATCCCAAAGAAACGACTGAATTGTGCATTTTTTTCGGAGACACCTCTGGGTTACATATATGTAACCGTCGTCGTCTAAGGGTTTTAATCCGGTTTGTTTCTATTACCGTCTGAATTTTTAATGTTGTGGGTTTATACCCTTATTTTATTTATATAAATATAGAACAAATACATTATCTTGGTATAAAAGGTCCAACTACATTTATTAACCGAACACGCAATCTCTTTAATTCAAAGTTGATGTGATATTGCGTCAGCTTAACAAATCATAATAACCATAGAATTTGGTAAAACGATAACCCTAAATTCATTTTAGAAACACAAGAAACGAAAATTGTAGCCGAGAAACGAAAATTTCGTTTCCGGATCGAAAATTTTGATTCTTGAAGCAATAGCGAAAAGTTTCGTTTTATGTTAGTTTTGCGGAATTTTGTTTATTAATATATATACACCTGACACTTCTCTGTAATGTTAATCTAAATTAAAATCAATATTTATAGCTAGTTGTTGTAATGTTTATTGGTTGCACACATTTAAATCAATCTTTAATACCGTTTGTTTGTATTGTCGTCCGTGAAAGGTACTAACCAGAGTGTGTTTTTCAATGTTGTGGGATTTTATATTTTTTTATTTAAATGATTAGAACCAATACATTACCTTAATATAAAAGGTCTACATGTATTAACTGCAGACGCAATCCCTTTCACTCGAGGTTGGTATGGTATTGCGTCAGCTTACCAAATCATTTAATCATAGAACTTGGGAAAATTATAAACCTAAATTTATTAAAGAAGCAAATTTTTTGTTTCTGAAAACGAAAATTTTAGCCGAGAAACGAAAATTTTGTTTCCAGAAACGAAAATTGTGATTCTTGAGGCGATAGCGAAAAATTTTGATTTTATGTTAGTTTTACGACAGTTTGTTTAATAATATTTACCTGACACTTGTCTCCAATCTTAATCTAAATTATATTCATTATTTATTGCGACTAGTTTTCATATTTATCGGTTGCACATATTTAAATCACTTTTTAATCCCTTTTGATTCTATTACCGCCCGTGAAAAGTACTAACCGGTGTGTTATTTTTAATGTTGTGGGTTTATACCTTTATTTTTTATGGATGTGAAAGAAAGCTTATCACTTCAGTCTTTTTATTTGTTTTTGATTTTTATAATATTTTTCACCACTCGATTGCACACTACCCTGTTCCCTAACCTGTCTTTATTTCTATCTATTTTTCGATTTCTTTAATGTCTTGAAGTATTTTTATAACTATACTGCCAAGACACTATTGTTCCAGATACCCGAAATTTCATCTACGAGGAGAAGGTCGTCCGGTTTTCTTGCGTGGCTCCTTTCTTCTCCAATCAATTATTCGAGAGTTGGCGGTGTGATCTCAAGAAGAAGATGCCGATCAATATTAAACTAATATGTCACAACCAATCTGCTTTAATATAATCGGATCCTTGCTGCAGTCTTTAGTATTTTTCACTTGCTAGCAACCCTTTTTTGGCTTGTTATTTATTTATTTATTTATTTTTTCTTTATTTATTTAAACATTTTGTTTGTTTTGTGTTGTTTCCGCTTTTTTTGTTATTTATGGTGCACTAGTGTAGTGCTCCTCTTTTCGCACTCCTACATAAGTGCTCTAATGCATTAGTGTTATGCAATCTGTGTGTTAAATGAGAATATTTAATGTAAATATGCCCCGGTAAGTGTGCTTGAAACTAAAAATGTTACTGATATTAGTAGAATTTTATTTTAGGGGGTTTTTCTTTTTCCACTCTGGTCCACGCTATTCGGGCCACACCTTCTCCTAAAGCCGCCCCCCCTCAGTACTGGTCGCGCTTTACCGACCACTCTTCTTCAGGGCTTTATATCGTTTGGTCTTAATTAAATTTGGATCGCTTAAAATTGTTCTTTTGCCTAGGTTTGGCGGCCGCGTCCGCTATATTTATTACATTATATCCTTTTTTAGTGACGTGTTTTAACGACTGTTCGTTTTGTCGTCTTTTCCCGTACCTGTGTCGTGATTATATCCGTTTGCCATTTTTAAAAACTGGGGCAAAAAACGAATAAACTAAACTAATTCGCCGTCAAGAAGCAAAGTTTGTAAATTTTCGTTCTATTGTTCGTGGAGATGTTAAAGGGGAACTGAAGTCCATTTTAAGAATATCTTAATAAATGGAAAAAAATACGCCGATTTCAAAAATCAAATCAGTTTCTTCCAATATTTTTTTGTTAAAAAGTTATGAGCAAATATGCATTTCATTTTATGTTAGGGGATTTCCCGTATTACGTCATTGACGTTGTTGAGATTTCGTGCCTATATGCATTGTATACAATCATGTGCCAGTTTAGAGGTGAATTAGTAACAGAAGCGCCTGCAGGAGCGTTGTATTTTCGTTTTTTTTATGGAGACTTAGCATGACACTTAGCCTTACTGAACCAATGTACATGGTGACAGCTTACTTTAAGCGCGGTCATTAAGGCCTGCACGGTCCTGGACCTAAGCTAAATGCTGAAGTATACAGGTCTCGTATTTAAATGACTTTAGAATAATAAGTCTTAGCAATTTGTATCATAAATCATAAAAGTGAAGACAGAACAAGAAAACTAGAACGGGAGGCATTAAACTGTAACTGCCAACAATTTATAGAAATAAACCAGCCATCAAGCAAAGGCTAGTCCATGCGGTGGGAAAAGCCTATTTCTTTCATGGTTTACCTTGGCTGTTTGTATAATGTTTTGCTGTTGTGTATGTGGTGCATTTAATGTCTGCTGTTATTGAAACTGAGCATTAGCCTACTGGTTGAGAATACCACTTATTGCATAAACCAGTTAATGCACAGTAGCCGATGTGTAGTCCGACAATAAGTACACAGCAAGCAATCAGATACGTAAGTGAAGAATATATATAGGCCTAATAGATCTCTACTTAACTACCCAAATAAGTTAATAAGAATATACCACTTTTTCAATTTAGTTCTTTTTATTAGATATTGTAAAATGCCTAAAGTTAAGCCACTGAGAAGGAAGGAAGAGTGATTGGAGCATATTGTTTTGCTCCGGGATGTACAAATTCCTATTACAGCACACGAACTTCCAATCCACCTGTGCTCTTTCATCGATTTCCTTACAACGACAAAAAACGGATGAAGCAATGGATACAACAATGCAAGCGTTCTAAACTACCTGGAATAAGAACCGCAGTGTGTAGTGCACATATTTGTGACAAGGATTATCATAGTAAAATTGTATTTGACTCCAATGGAGTGGCCAAGATGATGAAAACAAACCGCTTGGTGAAAATACAGTTCCAACAATTTTTTAATCTTCTGATTATGATTTTAAACATAGTGATCAACCCAGTACATCAAGTGCAACTTCAAGAACTTCTTTATCCAAGCAGATAAATGAAAAATAAGGGCTTTTAGTAATGCAAGTTCAGTCTGGCGTTATTTTGTGCACAAATGCACGTACATTCATGCAGCATAAACATTCTTGCGGTGTGTCCATAAGAATACAGTTTTTGCAACGGCAATAAGACATGTCCATAGGTAATGTTTCTAAATAAACATTTTCTTCTATGGGGCTTGCATCTTCAGAGATACTTTCAGACGTTTTCCTTGGTTCAAACGCATATGACTGAATTTGTGTTGTTTTATTGTGTACAATAAAATTCTTTCATCCATGCCAGAATGCTAAAAACTGTCATCCATTTTAGTGTTACAACATTAACTTAAATTTACTCTAGAAATGAAGAAAACAAAAGAAATTTGTTAAAACTTCTATGTATATGTATACCAAATCTCTCACACTCTCAGTTTGTAGCCTAGGGGTTGATAATTACATTGCTAGTCTACGTTGCAGATTATGGCTATATATTAAAAAGCAACAATCATGAAAGAAATAAGCTGTTCGCACCGCATAGTATGTTCTTTAATTGATGGCTGGTTTATTTCTATAAATTTCTGGCAGTTACAGTTTACTGCCTCCCGTTCTAGTTTTCTTGTTCTGTCTTCACTTCTATGATTTATAATATAAATTGCTTAGACTTATTATTCTAAAGTCATTTAAATACGAGACCTGTATACCTCAGCATTCAGCTTAGGTCCAGGGCCGTGCAGGCCTTAATGACCGCGCTTAAAGTAAGCTGTCACCATGTACATTGGTTCAGTAACACTATATGACAAGTGTTATGCTAAGTCTCCATAAAAAAACGAAAATACAACGCTCCTGCAGGCGCTTCTGTTACTAATTCACCTCTAAACTGGCACATGATTGTGTACAATGCATATAGGCACGAAATCTCAACAACGTTAATGACGTAATACGGGAAATCCTCTAACATAAAATGAAATGCATATTTGATCATAACTCTTTAACAAAACAATATTGGAAGAAACTGATTTGATTTTTGAAATCAGCGTATTTTTTTCCATTTATTAAGATATTCTTAAAATCGACTTCAGTTCCCCTTTAAGTTCGAACTTCGGTTGATAGACGCGAGATTCATTTGGAGGATTCTACAGACGATGATCAAATCTACTACGACGGGAACGAGAGCAACTTCACCGGTCAATTCAATTAAGTTCTAAATTATTGTTTTGCTATATCTAATTTGTTTATTATGGGTCTTATTTGGAAAAATAAGACACACATTGTTTTTGTCCATTTTTTTCCGTCAAACGCTTGACAGGCATGGCTTGTGGACCCGACAACTACCAGAAGGTGTAATGGAATCACAATGAAACTCGGTAATTTGTTAGAGCACATAGTTAAAATATGCAGTAGCCAAAATTTTGGGTAATAAATCCAGGGGAATTCTCCTGGGACGTTAAAAACCCAAAACAGTTTTTTTTAATAAAAAATTAGCTTTTTGAGGCATAGCGCTTGAACAGCTTCTCTTTGTTTAAATTTGGTAAAATGTAAGTGCATTAACCACTGATATAACACTTGAATGAATTAAAAAAAATTACCTAGGGAAATACCCTAAAAAATAAGAATTTGTTCTCAAATTATGATTGTGACAGTCATGGCTTGTCGCCCCGACATCTAACAGAATGGGTATTAAATCCTAATTAAACTTTGTCATTTGTTAGACAACATGGTCTAGATATGCAGAAACCAAAATTGTGGGTAATATACCCAGGGAAATTCCCCTGTGAGTTGAAAAACCAAAACGTTATTTATTTTAAATAATTTGCTTTTTTGCGCATAGCGCTCAAATGGCTGCTCCAATTTAAATTAGAATTGATAAAATGTGAGTGCATTAGTCACTGACATAACACTTACAATAATTAAAAAAATTAAATAGGGAAATACATTAAAAAAAGATTTTGTTCTTAAATCATTATTGTGATAGGCATGGCTTGTGGCTCTGACCTCAACCAAAAGGGGTAATGGAATCGCTATGAATATTTGTCATTTGTTAAGAACTCATGGTCTAGATATGCAGAAACCAACATTTTGGATAATATACACAAGGGGAATTCCCCAATAAGGAAAATAACAAATCGATATTTTAAAAAAAAATTAGCTCTTTTGGGCAAAGCGCTTGAACGGCTGCTCCAATTTCGATCAGATTTGGTGAAAGGTTAGTTTTCTATACGCCATTTTTTTTATTAAGCAAAAATAAATAAAATAATTATGAAAATACCCTAAAAATTATAATTTGTTTTTAAACCATGATAGTAACAGGCATGCTATATACGCCAACAAGGAGTTGTAGCTAAAGCGGATTAAAACTGTTTGTTAGATTATCTAACAAAATCTAACTTAGATAACATAACTCAGATATAAAAATACAGAAATTTATGTAGTAAACCCATGGGAATTCCCCGACTTAATAAAACTCAATCGGACTGTTTTGGGAATTTACCTTCATTTTACTACAGCGCTTGACAAAAGGCTTTAATTGAAAATATTCGTGGTAAAATGTTCGTTAATCTAACTCGCTTATTATTTTTTTAATACACATGGAAAAGAAGTTTGGTTTAATACCTATGGGACCCACGCGTTTATGCTTGCAGTAACAAAATTATGGCAATCCGGTTATAACTTTCTGGACTGTCGAATAACATTTATCTGACATGCACATAACTGACAATAACATATATATTGTTAAATGAACATTAATAACAAGATAGGATTGTTATCTCAGGGACCCATACGCTTATGCTTGCAGAAACAAACTACTTACCCGATGTATAACATACAAATTGTGGTTAGGGACCCTGCTTGCATATATACATTATACAAAATGTGTTTTTACAAATAGTGGTTTTAAAACACGTGGTTGACACTCTCTAGTATAGATTTGAATTTGGTACGCTTTAATTTTGTTTCGTATTTTTTTTAACTCACGGAGTCCGTTAAAATGAGAAAATTCTTTGGAGTTAGCGGTAGGTCTGTCCCTGAAAATCATGATCATGGGTATGATGCGGTTTATGAGGATGAATATTATTGGTCGGAAGATTATAATCTACAAGATGTTAGTCTGGTGGGGGATAACATTTCGTTATCATCGCCGACGCCTAACGTCAAACAACCAACCTTTTATTGAAAGAATCCATTAAACGTTAATGCGACTTTTGTTAAAACTCCATTGAACCGTACGATTTTTCCGCAACAACAACATCAGCGTTCTGGTCCTTTATTGAGCGACGTTGTGAACGGACTAACAGATTATTTAGGGAAATCTTTTGTTAAATTAAACGAATTTACCGAAAGTATGCCCGAGTCATTGTTTGATTCTGCTATAAGTATTATTCGTAGCTTTGATGTGGTTTCGAAAGAAGTTTGAATTCGTTAAAGAATCCCTGAGACCTTGTCATCTTCATCACGTCGAACACTTATTGGCTAAACGAGATAACATTTTGCCTTACACGTCGCTCAAAGAAGCGCTAATAAGTAACTATTCTGTTTCGAAGACTGATAAGATTTTGGACTAAAGAACGGAGGAGGATATTCATGTTTATCCCCGTGAATGGAAAAACCAAGGGGGTTAACACACGGGCAATCGTCAGATCACCTCGCGCCCATCGTCGGGTTACCGGAGCTATTGCAGTGTGTTGTGCATGATAGACACGTTCCTTCAATTTGGTAGAACCCATTAATCCGCTGGGTTCAGGCAATTTCCGTAAAGTGCCTTGCCCAAGGACACAACCTACTAGCTAGCGACCAGTTTCGCACCTGCAACCTTTCGATTGAAAGGCGACGCACTTAACCGCTAGACCATCGACCGGATCATACTAATGAACTGTAGCAGCGCTCTTTATTTAGACGGCTTTTGAGCAGGGTAAAAGAAGGGGTAGCACAGGTGAAGTATTTTATTGGGTATTTACGCAAGGTGCCAGGAAAAGCGCTGTACACACATGGGGCTTAGCTTAAGTTGGTATAGTTAAAGGTTTTGAGAAAGCAGCAAAGCCAAGCGAGGCTCTAATAAAATGCTCTCTGATATTATGAAATCTTATACAGTTTATATACCACAAATAACAGGAAACACATGTTTGTACACAGGGTTTATACGGCGTTAAATAGACTCGGGGGAAATAATTCATCGACTGAACTGCCAAAACAGGAAACTAATCGCAATTTCCCATGCACAAAATATAAACACATGGTATGGCGACCTAATTGTTAAAATGTACAGTAAGACAATTATAAATACGTGTGGGATTCCCACAGAACTTCGGTCCAGTGGTGATCAGAAACCATCGGAGATGCTGAAAGATATATTAAAACTGACAGGTCCTTACCCGGATAAAAATACGACAATATGATTGCGACATATCTTTCTAAAGCGTATGCCTATTCACGTTTGTAGCACGCTCAAACCATTTACGTCGGATTCGCTATAGGTGCGATGTCCAGCAGTCGAGCAGATGGTATAACAGACGACAGTCGACATTCTTCCGCATTTTCTTCTTCCGGGGTGGCAAATCCTACATCGAACGATTTGCATTTGAATAACTTGTCCTTAACAATAAGCTATAGTCAACAGACCGTCAAATTCAATCTCCAAGAACAGCGGATATCAGGTCAATAACGTCTACATAGATGACCACCGACACAAAGAACACCCACCGGGGCAATGGAGCAATTGGAGACGAGGTTATTGGAGAAGACCAAATAGGAGGAAACTAAACGTTATAAATTCCAAGAAAGAGCCTCAACAAGATCAAAAAACTCTCAGTTAAGACGTTGGATATGTCGTGTAGCGTCTTGTGTAGCACTTCTAAATCGCCATCTTTATTGTTTATCAGGGATTTAACCACTACGACCAAGTATCTTATTGATACGGGAGCTTCTTTGAGTCTCATACCATTTGTGAGAGACGATCTCCTAAGTGGAATTATCGGAGGAGACTTAATTGTGAACATGCTGAGATTACCTTGAATCTGACTTAAACATAACTATTGTGCCAGCAGATGAACCATGGACAACTCGATTTGGACGAACAATATTTCGCCCAAGACATTTATACGATTATGACCATAAGTGTTAGATCTGACCTCTATACGCTTCTTTATTCTACTTCATTTCTGGAACACTTCCACCATTGGGACTTTAGCGCCCGAAAAGGTTTTAAGGCTGCTTTATAATGATACTGTTGCGCGGTGCCAAACAATTGGTGATCTCTTCGACTCCGCTTTGGGACGCTAATCTGCTTTCTGCTCAATGGCTGTAGCTCTGATGCCAACGATATACAATAAATCCGTCGCAAAAGGTAAAACCGGAAGGTCCGACTTATATTCTTTTTGATACGACTAATTCTCCAATTAATAATCGCAAAGTAACTTTAGGCAAACACGATACATCTTCTTTTCAGTTTTAATCAATCCACCCTTGTACTCTGGGCCAGTGATAGTCTCAATAAGAATTCCATTTCGTACAAGCAAATCCCAGCTTATATAAAATAGTTGTCAACACCACCTTAATGAAAACAACAGCCGTAAAGGCCACATATTGCAATAAGACATGACATGTTCTAAAACTACCTTGCATTGCAAAATCATCCAAGTAATGAAAAACGACGTGGTCTTTGAGGATGGAAGATTAGTTAAGTTCACTTTGCCAAACACGTACTCTTGATCGGTCCTGTAATTTTCGATTTCTGATACAAATACATGACCTTTTTTAATTAGATATAAATCGTGGTTAGGTTTTACACATCGGGTTGTAAGATTATTGCAATATGTGTAAATATGATAAATTTCACTTGTAAGCCTTTTATAGACCTAGAGATAAACAATATTTTAAGAATCATCTAGAAACGCATTTCAATCTGTTTAAGGCGTTTAGTTTATATCTGGGGCATTCCGCAGGTTTCTAAAGATAATCTTTATTATCGCGTTAGGTAACCCGCGAATATAGGTTTTTCAAGTATCGTTGCTTCCTTCGTTATAATATATTATTGCTACGAATATAAAACAACTGGTCACTTAAACCAGGGTTAAAGGATTTAATGCCGACCGGTTAGTCTGGTGGTTTAGTGCGACACCTTTCAATCGAAAGGTTGCAGATTCAAACTGGTGGCTAGTTAATCGGTTGTGTCCTTTGGCAAGGCTTTTAACGGACATTGGCTGAACCCAGCGGATTAATGGGTTCTGCCAAATTAAGGAAACGTCTCTATCATATACAACACACTGCAATAGCTCCGGTAACCCGACGATGGGCGCGAGGTGATCTAATGATTGCCCGTGTGTTAACCCCCTTGGTTTTCCCATTCACGGGGATAAAAATGAATATCCTCCTATGCATATACAACAAACTGCAATAGCTCCGGTAACCCGACGATGGGCGCAAGGTGATCTGACGATTGCCCGTGTGTTAACCCCCTTGGTTTTCCCATCCACAGTGATAAACATGAATATCCTACTACTAACAAAGCTACTTCCATTACCCATCTTCATTCGTTTTGTGGAAACCTCCATTAAATTAACACAAACAGACGGAAATATTCAATCGATTAGAATTTTTTTAGCTATTGTGTAGGGAAAATGTAGTGGTACATTTCGTCGTACCCCAATAAGTTCGATTCTTCGTATTTATATCAAATATTTAAATCGTCTTTTTTCATGTAATATGAAAAAAGGTTTTAATTCAGTTAAACAATTTAGAGATGTTAACATCTTTCCTTTGTTATTTTGTTGTTGTTATTGTATACCAATGTGATTGCCTTATGCAGAAAATATGAATTTTAAATTTGGACATTTGAACAATATAAGCGTTTATTGAATATATGGAACAATAATTAAATCAACATTTAAACAATATAAGCGTTTATTGAATATATGAAACAATAATTAAATCAACATTTGAACAATATAAGCGCTTATTGAATATATGGAACAATAATTAAATCAACATTTGAACAATATAATCGTTTATTGAATACATGGAACAATATAATCGTTTATTGAATATATGGAGCAATAATTAAATCAACATTTGAACAATATAAGCGCTTATTGAATATATGGAACAATAATTAAATCAACATTTGAACAATATAATCGTTTATTGAATATATGAAACAATAATTAAATCAACATTTGAACAATATAAGCGTTTATTGGATATATGGAACAATAATTAAATCAACATTTGAACAATATAAGCGTTTATTGAATATATGGACCAATAATTAAATCAACATTTGAACAATATAAGCGTTTATTGAATATATGGACCAATAATTAAATCAACATTTGAACAATATAATCGTTTATTGAATACATGGAACAATAATTAAATCAACATGTGAACAATATAATCGTTTATTGGTTATATGGAACAATAATTAAATCAACATTTGAACAATATAAGTGTTTATTGAATATATAAAACAATAATTAAATCAACATTTGAACAATATAATCGTTTATTGAATACATGGAACAATAATTAAATCAACATTTGAACAATATAATCGTTTATTGAATACATGGAACAATAATTAAATCAACATTTGAACAATATAATCGTTTATTGAATACATGGAACAATAATTAAATCAACATTTGAACAATATAATCGTTTATTGAATACATGGAACAATAATTAAATCAACATTTGAACAATATAATCGTTTATTGAATATATGAAACAATAATTAAATCAACATTTGAACAATATAAGTGTTTATTGAATACATGGAACAATAATTAAATCAACATTTGAACAATATAATCGTTTATTGAATACATGGAACAATAATTAAATCAACATTTGAACAATATAATCGTTTGTTGAATATATGGAACAATAATTAATTCAACTCACGCATTTAATAATATACTGGTTCCATTGTGTTTTATTAATTTCTAATGTAAAATATATCACCAAGATAAACGTGTGGCATCTATGCTTTATAGCTTTGTACAGAAGTGTCGACAATGTTAGGATATTATATTATTTTTATTGTTCTTCCATTTGGATCAGTAACCCAACTGTTTTGGTTCAGTGATCGCGGATTTGTATTCTTCAAACCACACTTTGAGATCATCAATCTTATGTCCTTCTAAAATGAAATTCTGAAAGAAAATTTAAACTAAGTTGAACATGCGGTTAAGCAAAAACACAACACTAATACTAGAGAGTGTCAACCACGGGTTTACCCACCAAAGGTATCTATGGTTTAAAAAAATCAATCATCAAACTTGTTTTCGATTCATAAACATAACAGAATGGTGATTCTCTGTGGAATGGTCATTTCAACATGGTATCCTGAAACCAAACTTAATATTGTGTTATGGACTTGTCGGTAATTTAAATAAGTGGGCCAGATGTATGTAATATTGTGTTTGTATCATGGCAATAAAGCTTAATTTTAACTTTTTCGTTTTAGGAAAATAAATAGTTAAAAAACTTCATGAACACCCAAATAACAAAACTTAAGAAACTTGAATCATTTAAACTTGATTCATTTAAAACACATCAATTATACACAACATCACATGAAACTGTGGCTTACCTGGGGAGAAGGGAGTTGTTGTATTGCTTCTTGCAATATACGTTGACCTTCTGGTGAAAGTTTGCTCAAGTTCAAATTTAGTTCCGATATTTTGCCAACACACCCAGCCAGACATTGTGCTGCGTGGTCATCCAACCTCTCATAACTTCTCACTGTAAGTTTGATCTGTGTAGAACAGGAATGTTAAAACTCCACAATGAATATATCCTGTGGATTGAATTATATGTTCAATAACTAGGGTCGGGACAACGGATGGAATTTGGACCGAGTGGCTTAAAATGACATTATTACTTTACAAGGAACATGCACGATACTTATTGGTGGGGACAGGTACGCCGAATGTATGAAAAGTCAGGGTATGCGAGGGTCGCCTAAAAATTTTTAACACTAAATTGCCCTAGAATGTGTGTCTTGGACATTTTAAACTAGGACCTTAAGATAAAACATCTCGAGCTGGTACCAATTCGGCATGATTAGTAAAAGTTTTATTAAATAATTTGGAGCCCTTGCCTTCTTCGTGCTGATTGCAATATAATCTCCAGCTAAAAACAAAATAAATTAAGTGAATAAATTGTATAAACTTTTCGTTCTCGGCAATGTTGACTTTAGACTTCAACTGATATTTACGGTAATGTTAATTCCATAGGCACAAAATCAAGGCGATGATGCAATTTGTTTACCGAACTCTCTCTTTAAAGAAATGTTCAGACCTCTTTGCATGATAGATGCGCTTTCGATAAGGAGAATCGCACTATGCGTATTATGTGTCCCTGTGTTACAAAGTTACCTTATAGAGGCTTATACACAATATAAGAAATCAAGCGTTGCCAGTGGTTGTTGTACGCCTCTATACTGAGTTGTGTATATATATGAATAGCCAACCCAATCCTATAAAATTTCCTTAGATTCCGGTTAGGTCAAAATTGTCCGATTTGCAGCAAAAGGAACGAGTTATAAAATAATTTAATCTTCCCGACATAAACATAATGTGGAAAAAGACGATACACAAATATTTTACCGAATTTTAATAATTTATTGCTTGTTGTTTATAGACGTGTTCTAACGACTGTCGTTTTGCTGTTTTTTCCCGTTTTTCAAATTTTTTCAATTAATCATGATTTGTGCTTTCGTCGTGGAAACAAAAAAGAAACTAAGTAAACTATTCAATGTATCGATAAGATTTTAAAAAACATGAAAGAATTTAGGAATATTTGTGGAAACAAGTTTGAGAGACACACAAGTTGGCGTGATGTATTTTAAAATCAGCCGCATCAAAATATCAAGCTTTGGGAGGGGGTGTGGGGATCTTGTAGTAGTGATGAGGATATCTAGTGATTGGGGCAGGGTAATATTGTGGTATGGGCTTGTCGGTAATTGAAATAAGTGGGCAGGGTATAATAGTGGTAATGTGTGTGTTTCATGACAATAAAGCTCATTATAAACAACTCAGTCCATTTTACACACAACCGCGCAGAAAGTGGTCAGGGTGAAGATCGAACCGAGAACCTGTCTGGTTATAACCTCCACTCTTGTATATGAGCTATTGTATGAAGTAACCTGGTTCCAACCATAACAGTTGGCTCCCATTTTGGTACTTTCATTTGATGGTTACTATATATAAACTGATCAAGTGGAACTGTTCTGTCCCCAGCTTAATTTTTACGTCATTGCATGCATCACCAGTTGAACCGCATGGTCGAGTATGAGATGCATGCAATACATGGCCAGTCCTCTTGTTACATTTCATTTTTTATGGTAGTTCTGTAGTGAACGTAACCTTGCGTTGTATTTCACGTCTAAGTAATTTTGGTCTTCTGTAGTTCACAGGAGGGTTTAAAGGCACAAATTTCAGGTGGATAAAATGCGTTTTATGCTAAATTTGTTTCCATTATTTTTAGTTAACGCCACTTCGCCACGTCATCACGCATCAACATCTACTTTGTATGTCAATAGTTAGCGTAATACAAAACAACAATCAGAGTGGCGCGTAAGACTGAATTCTGCCGACAGTCCGAAAAAGATTAGGCACACGGCGCTGCCAAAACAGGAACAAAGTATTTTGATTATTCAATAGACCAAATTTCAGACACGCTTGAGTGAACACTGCGCGCGCAGACTGTTAGGCAAAACAATTACCGGCCACTGTTGATAGTTACCGATTTTTGAACATAGTTACCGATTTTTGAACATAGTTACTGATTTTTAAAAATGCCGAGAAGTTGTTGTGCAGTTGGTTGTACCAACAGACACCAAAAAGACTCGAATGTAAAATACTACAGAATACCGTCAGGAAAATCAACCGTTTGAAATAAATAGAAGACAACTTTGGTCGTACAAGCTATAAAAAGAGAAAAATGGAAAGAAAATGAAATAAAAAATGCCACTTTATGAAGTCAACACTTTATATCAGGTTTATTTTACTTTGCAATTTCTTGTGTGTACTGTGCTAAAGTAGGTACACTTATGTTTTCCTCAAACCTTAGCCAAGCGTACCGCATGCATGATATTAACAGGCCTTAAAAATATCTTACTGGTACCAGTACTTAAAAGTCAGTAAGACTACAGAACTTTCTTTATTGATTAGTAATGTACTATTAACCTATAGGTTATATTTATTTTCCTTTCTATTAGGAGAACGATCCAACGATCCAGCCAGTCCGGACTTTGTTCCAAGTTTATTTGCATATACCAACAGTAGTGACAAGGGTGAAGAAAAAATACAACGATTTAAACGGTAAGTTATCTAAATAATGATAAGCATAAACGAATAAATAAATGTTTATTTTAACAAAGATTGCCAAAATAATTTTAAACTGATTTCTAGACATGCTAAAAGAGAGAGTTATTCGGCTGGTAAATTGGCCAAAATGGATGATATTCCGGTTGAGAAAGCATCCTCTTCAACAGGTATTTAGTATAAAACATGTAAATACTTTTTTAAATAGTTAACATGTAAATACTTTTAGCTGTGAGAGTTGAAGATGATGAAACAAGCCTGCTTCATTTGGACATTTGTAATTTAAAAAAAGAAATTGAAAAATTAAAGAAACAAAACGAAATGTTAAATAATTCAGCTGATATGGTAAAATTTAGTTTTCGGTCTATTAAGTCTGATTTAAAACGGATAAAGTTTTTTACTGGTTTAGATAATTGTGAAGTTTTTATGTGGGTACTTCAAATTTGCAAACAGCACATATCAACTGTCAGTAGCAGTTTATCATGGGAGGATCATCTTTTGATTGTTTTAATGAAAATACGACTGGGAAGTTTAAATTTGGATCTTGCTACTCGTTTTTCTATTCCTGTTGCTTATGTGTCTTTTATTTACAAAATGTGGATACCAGTTCTTTCCAGTGTTATGTCCAATTTAGTTGTATGGCCTAGTCGATTGGCTGCTAGACAGCACTTGCCAGAATGCTTTAAAATCAAATTTCATAATTGTCGTTGTATAATTGATTGCACAGAAATTTTTATAGAAAGACCAAGTAATCTTACTGCTCGCTCTCAAACATGGTCAAATTACAAGCATCATAACACTGTAAAGTATCTAATTGGCATTACACCAACTGGGTCCATTTGTTTTCTGTCTAAAGGTGCGGGAGGGCGAATGTCGGATAAAGAAATAACCATACAATCTGGCTTCATTGAAAAATTAGAACGGGGTGATCAAATTTTAGCAGATAGGGGATTTTTGATATCACATGAAGTCGCAACTGTGGGGGCTCATTTAATTATGCCAAGTTTCACAAAAAATAAAAAGCAATTATCCAAAAGGGAGGTAGACTCGTCAAGGCAGATAGCCCGAGCACGCATTCATGTGGAAAGGGTTATTGGCAAACTTAAACAGAATCGTATTCTACAATCGATAATACCTATCAGCATGATAAAGCAACTTGATGACATTATGATGATTGCTGCTGGAATTACTAATCTGCATAAATCTATTGTTCCTTTGTAGCCTAAATGTATTATTATATGTTGTTTCAGCAAAAACAAAGCAACATAACACTGTTCATTTTGAGGCGTTTCAGGCGGTACTTTAATCCATTTTCTAATAAATTTGATTGAAAATGGAATAAAGTACTTTCTGAAATGTCTCAAAATGAACAGTGTTGTTGGCCTTTCCTTTTTTTGCTTAGACTACCTTACAAATCCTTGCTACACAGAAATGTTGTTGTTTTAAGTTGTATAGTTCTGCTTATTTTACATATTTTGTTTTTATACCGTACTGTGCCTATATCTTAAAAATAAAAATGCCAACATGTTTTAGTTATTGTCAATTTAATAAAAACGCATCAAAAAACATCAAGCAATAAATCAAAACAATCCATTACTCGGCTGAACAACCGCTGCAGACCCATTTGCCAACTGGTGCCCCTTTTAAGCCTACACAGCAATAATGAAACCACTCGAATGCACAATTTTCTGCCTCACAACCTATCATTTTGCCAAACCCTGGTCGTCTGCAGTGACAATAAATCTTTCCTTCATCAATATTTTCCCCCTTTGTGGTCAAAACTTCGGGTAAAACATTGCTTACATAGAAAGTGGTGCACTTACTAAAAATTTCATTTATATATACTTCATCTCGCTCTATTCTGGATACATGGAAATCTCCTGTACACCATACAACAAAATCACAATAATTAGCTTTACAAATCATCATTTGACCCTGAACTTGTGTGTAGTAAGAATGGGTCCTTTTTAGCTCAAGGTTTTCATCTAAGAAGAATAACTTGCTCAACTTAACAGCTTCAATGATGCTCATATTACAACTAGTAAAGGGACACTTAATTTCCAGTACACCCTTACCACAGCAATTACAGTTAACAATACCATCAGGAGAAGCACCTAAATATACACATGCTGGGCTTACATTAAGCCCAGAAAGGGTACACGAAAAATTATTGTGATGTAATTTGATTTGATTAAAATATTTCACACGGGCTTCACTTTCATGCTCAATTCCCCATTTCATTGCACTTGTACACACGCCAGAGCTATAACCCATAACATCTCGAACAACTTGAACTGGATTAGTACCTTCCTTCATTTTGACAATTCTGTGCATATTACTTGCAGTGATTCGGCCAAATCGGTGTTCATGCCATGCTGAACTATCTGCTTGCTCTCTGGTTATCTTTTCCAAATGTAATAATTGCTCTGGTGTGTATAGGCTGGATATATCCTTGAAAACCTCAGCACATTTTTTTTTTAACTGTTCAATTGGCATATCTTGATTTCTTATATTAAATAAATATGTGAGTGGCTCAACATCCTCAAACCTCTGTACTGTACTATTACTTTCATTGCATGATCTTTCCTGTAATATGGAAGGTAAGTAAATAAGGTGCACCAATAAAATAAGCATTTCACAAAACATAAAAAAATCATACACTTACCGGTACCGGTAGTCCACGAAATAAACATTTGCTTTTAGCACTATATATATATTTATATATACATTTTTCACATGCAAGTGAACACAACAGCACTTTTCTGGATTTTCC
>CH001671.1:42260-62025 GCA_000149265.1 Ciona savignyi | reverse complement strand
GCCCCCTTAATAAATACAGTACACCGTATTTGCTATAAACAATCAAATTCTTTAGTCCAACCTGTTAGTCTGATGGTTAAGAGGTTTAAAACTGTTAGCTAGGTTTTTCGGTTGTGTCCTTGGGCAAGGCACTTAACGGACATTGCCTAAACCTAGAAAAATTAATAGGTTCTACCAAATTGAAGGAATGTTTGTATCATACTCCAGTGGCGTAACTAAATAAAAATTATGTTTCTTAATGTTCTATTATTATCACCGATTACAGTTACGGAGATTGTAATCAGTCTTTCGCACCACGGACATTAAGACCACGTGTCGGCCACTATCTTATTTTCTCGAAGATAGTAGATGTTAAGGTGTTTTCATGTCAAACGATTTGTTCGAATGATTTGATTTTTTTGCGTCAATCTAATTTGATTAAAAACATTCAACAGAGCGTTATAACCAGTGGCGCCGAGTGAGGGTGTTCAGAGTGTGAAATCACACTCTAGAATTTTCGCTTTGTGTAAACACACTCTAGAAAATTCGTCCAAGTTTGTTCTTTTAAAGTAAAAATATTGCGCGCTCCGGTAAAAACGTAATTTTAGTTAGCGCATTGCACAACGAAAATATAGAAGTAAGGCACCTTAAGCAAAAACGCCGTAGAAAATCGCATAAACGTAATATAATCAGTACTACATAATCGCAAAATCCGGCTGGTGAGGTTTTTGTTACCAAGTCAAAATCCGTATATAAGTTTATTCTAATTTGGGCGACGCCGCTAAAGTGCGTTGGACACAAGCCAATTGCGCATTAGTAGTGTGTAAACTAAGGCACACAGCCTAGTAAACTCTATCGTTCTTTTATATGAAAATTGAACACATTGCAATAGCTACAAAAAATACAAATCTTGAATCAACGTTAATGTTAGAGTGGTGGACACCGTCATCTAGTATGGACTAGATAATTATTTGAAATATTATAGGACTACAGTTTAAAACAACAAAATATAATAATACCGACTGAAGAAATACATGCGATTGCCGGACACGCGCTCCATATATTTATCTAATTAAATTTGCCGATTTGTCAACTCAGCAAATCGTGGCGCAACGATCAAAGCGACGTAGTCTCTCGGAGATTTGATTGACAGCTGGCTGCTAGCGTATTTTAATTTTGGGTTTCGAGTTTTGTGTTAAAACGTTGTAACTTGATAAAAATTTGATAAAACTGCAGCTGTGCGCTTGGAAACTTTATTTCCTTTACTTTTTGACAGTTTTTTTTAATCCGAAGTTTTTTTTTTAAATTAGTACCCATATGCAGCAAATGATCTGAACCACCACGGCATTCCTTTTGCCGTGGACTTTGGTTAATATGCCGGGTCCACTGTAAACGGAAAAAATTTCAAGGACTGTTAGTTTATGTAATATTAGAATACAATAGTGATTCTTTATTACACAACGTAATAAAAACATGTTTTGTTTTAACCAACAATTCAAATACTAAAACGATCTGTATTATTAAGCCACATCAGCAAATTTTAAAGCAAATGTTGTTTGTTAAGCTAAAATAAATTGGTAAAGAAAGCTAAAATATGGTTCCGAAGATGATAAAAAATACGAAATTGCAGACAGGTATTAGAGCATTTTTAAGTCTATTTCCAGCGTATAGTTAGTTCTAACTCGAGCGAAAGTTTTACTTTGTCCAACACAGTTGAAAATCCATCGGAGTTGGATACGCCATGTTCTTCCACTAAACGTGAGCAAAGTTAATAAAGAATACTCTACATTGCCCACCCTTTTGCCTAGTCTAAACTCTTTGTTCAGGATGTATTTAACCCTGCCTTGCACAACATGTTAATCTGAAAGAATGTTTAGCGTTCTGCGACGCGTGAAATCGTTTTTACCTTTGGCCTTTTTTCCGCTTGTCTTGAAAACTACGACCAGATGAAGGATATAATTCGTTTCATTTCTTTCTTTAATGGCGTTGGTTTAACACGCTCTTTGCGCAACGCACGCCCGTGCAGTCTAATGGTTCGTCTTTAATGTGACGTCATACAGAAGAGTATTTTACGTTCACACTCTAGATTTTAGAAAGTTCGGCGCTTCTGCCTCCAAGGCTTGCAGTAAACTGCTGGCGAAGACGCCGGTCGTTGGAGAAAGGGATCCAGCCGGATTATTGAAACTAGACATATTGTTACAGAGATGTAAGAGTGCCCTTGCTGACGTCGGAGAATACGCGGGAATTAACTCACTGCACTGCCTATTACCGATTATAAACAAATTGCCTGAGAGCCTACAGACAAAGTGGATCGAGTGGTCTGTCTGCGTTGCTGAGGAGAAATGCCGGGACGCTGGCTTCCTAGACCTCGTTGCGTTTGTCGCAAGACAATCGAAGATTTATAATTCTCTGTATGGAGAAAGCTTGTACAGTCGTGAGCCAGGACGATACCAAAAAGCAGCCGCCTTCAATACCCTACACGAGATTACAGAACAATTACCGAATATGTGCGATTTATGCGACAAGAAGCATGCGCTACCGCAGTGCTTTAAATTCAAGAAAATGAACGGACGCGAACGACGCGAGTTGGCATCTGTCAAGGGATTGTGTTTTAGGTGCCTGCAAAGAGGTCACCGTGTGGCAGAATGTCCTTCAGTAGAATGCTGTGGGGAATGTAAAAGTACGTATCACCACTCGCTTTTGCACTACAGATTTACTAAAGTTCCCAAACCCGACAAAACTGATGATCAAGCGAAAGCAGCGACGTCATGCTCTTCCATACTTTTCGAAAGTCCCCAGTCTTATCATACAGAAGAGTACAAAGCGAAGGGCGTATACATGTGCGTGGTACCAGTGAACGTCCGATACAAGAACCGCGAGGTGCGGACTTACGCCTTTCTCGATTCCGGATCTTCGGCCACGTTATGTAACAGTACTCTAACGAGCGCTCTTGGCATTACAGGAACTCCCAAACAGATATCCCTGACCACCCTCTGTGCTGAATCGACGTACAACGGTATCACTACTGACCTAACCGTTTGTTCATTAGACGGTGAAACTGAAGTTGAAATACAGAATGTAGTGTCAGTGGACCATATTCCAGTACGACCAAACATTCTTCCACGAAGGAATGTGTTAGATAAAATGAATCACCTGAAAGGTATAGAATTTCCACAAGTTGATGGTGGCACCGTTACCCTTCTCATCGGAATAGACGTACCAGAAGCGTTGTGGGTACAGAAAGTCCTCAAAGGAAAAAGAGATGAACCTGTTGCGTGGAAAACGCCCTTCGGTTGGTCTTTGATGGGCCCCTCCCTATCGCCGTGTTCATCGACCACTATACAGAACAATTTAACGACGACGTCTGACGCTTTATCACGTCAGATTAATCGCCTATGGAACACTGACTTTGGCGATTCGACGTCCGTCCTCGCGTCGCCAACGTCAAGAGAAGATCGTATTGCCCACGAATTAATGAAGAAGTCAGTTTCTATGGTAAATGGCCATTTCCAATTACCACTGCCGAAAAAACCTTTGTGCTCGTGTAAAACTGTTTTTATGCTGATACATAATCATAAAAACAATTATCAATTTAATGTAATAATAAATAAGAAACCTGTCCAACAAACCAATAATATTCGTTATCTTGGTGTTATACTGGATCATAAGCTAAAATGGAATATGCATATTATGAATCTTCGAGACAAATTGTCTAGAGTTTGTGGTGTTTTCTGTAAACTAAGAAGGTATGTAAAACAAAATACTCTCAGATGTGTATATTTCTCTTTATTTCATAGTCATTTGCAATACTCAATTATTAATTGGGGAAGGGCTAACACATCAGCAATTCATCCATTAGAAATGTTGCAAAACAGAGCTCTTCGACATATTTTATTTCGATCCAACAGAGATCATGCTTCTCCCTTATATAATGAATTAAAAATTATGAAAATTCACGATATTTTTATTCATGAAATTGGAAAATTTGTGTACAAATTTTCAAACAAAAGCTTACCAAGTTATTTCAATCATTTTTTCACGCCACTTGATGCCATGCATAAACATGCCACTAGACAAAAGGATATTGGTACATTTTATCATCCGAGAGTGCGTACCAATTATGGAAAAAGTATGCTACAATATCTTGGACCATGTGTGTGGGGTGAAATACCGAATGACTACAAGTGCATGTCATTTAACTTATTTAAACTTCGCTTCAAGCAATATTTAATTCAAATGTATTAATTACGGACAATGCAATAGTCTCAATTGTTACACTATCTGTCAATCAACCTGTTTATAACTCTATATTTTGTTTCACTGTAACTTGTTTACTGCAAAGTACTATAAAATGATTAAAGGTTTTGGCCTGTGCAGCATTGTATTTCGTTATTTTTTTTTTATATATTTTTTTTTTATTTATCTAAATAAACACAAAGGGTGCAGCTGACTCGGGGGACTTTTGGTCTTTCGCTGCATCCTTTGCTGTACATTACTGTATATATTGTTGTCGTTTGTAAAAATGTGATGTCAGCATAAATTAAATAAATTGAATTGAATCGTGAGTTACCTGACAATCGCGTGATGGCGCAAAAGCGCGCTGATGGTCTCAAGAGACGTTTACTGAAAAACGACCAACTACACGCGCAATATACTGATGCTGTACAGTCATACATTGAAAAGGGGTATGCGCGGGAAGTACCTGCTACTGAAACTCACGCTTCTAGAAAACGGTGGTTTATTCCCCACCCACCCTGTCGTACATCCACGCAAGCCCGGTAAAGTGCGTGTGGTGTTTGATTGCGCGGCGAAACATAATGGCGTTTCGCTAAACGATGTACTGATGCAAGGACCAGATTTAACAAACAGTCTTATAGGTGTGCTGACTCGCTTCCGTCAGAACCAAATCGCCCTAGTGGCCGACGTGGAAGGGATGTTCCACCAAGTTAGAGTCGATCCAAGGGATACTGATATGCTGAGCTTTCTTTGGTGGAAAGGTGGCAATTTACAAGATAACCCGACTGTGTACCAGATGCTGGTCCATTTGTTTGGTGCGACGTCGTCACCTAGCTGCGCGGCATTCTGTTTAAAGGAATGCGCCCGTGTGTACGGAAACGATTACGACGATTTGGCTGCGAATGTGGTCAAGAATAACTTTTACGTCGACGACTGCTTAGTGTCTGTCGAGAACATAGATAAAGCTACCAAGCTTGTAACTGATCTGCGAGAGCTACTTGCTCGTGCAGGATTCCACCTAACAAAATGGCTGTCTAACAAGGTAAGCACTTAAATGTACATCAAACTGAGGCTACAGCTGATCGACATTTGTGACGTCATACAGTAGCTTATGGGAACTCCTGATGTATTATGGGTAATTTTTTCCTAGGAGAGAGTTGTTCATGCGAAACGACAAGTAACTTGTGGAAACACATGGTGTATTGTGGATTATATCTACGGGTATATATCTAGCGCGCTTCTGTATGAAGATTTTAAAACATTTTGAAATGTGATGGGTGCTAAACCAAATGCTGGGTATTCAGTGGTGTGCTTAGTCTATGCACTGCACACACTATTTATTCTATGAAACTGCACACACTATTTGCGTGAAAACTAACTCTAAGCCTGAACCCCAACCCTAACGCTAATCTCTACCTGAACACCAATCCTAACCCAATCAGTCAACCATGGGGTTATTGTGCATTGGTATTGATATAATACCGGTATTAAATTTGCGGTAGCCTACCTCTAAATACTACAGGATCGCTTGGATTGCATGGATCGCTTACTATACTTCGTAATTACAAAAGCTATAATATTAATGTTAGGGTTGGGGTTAAAGTTAGTTCTGGGGTTGAGATTAGTGTTAGGGATAGGGTGAGAATTACTTTCCATGTCAATCTAAGTGAATCAAGCGCTCCAAGCGATCCCGTAGTATTTAGAGGCACCCTTTAATTTGTGAATTTTCTGGATATTGATCAAAGATATGCGGTTTTAAAATCATCTTTGCCGATATACAGTTTGAAAAGAAGAGAATCGGCCTAAAAAAAGAAAAAAAGATTTAAAAAAATTACGCACAACACACCAGGAGTTCCGACAAGCGACTCAGTGACGTCACAAAATGTCGATCAAGCTGTAGCCCTCAGGTTTGAGTGTACATATAAGGGGTGCTCTACCGTCTAACAATGCGGAAGTACTGAAAACGATTCCTGAAAAGGAAAGAGCGAAGAACGCGTCTTCTCTTAATATCGATGCTTGCTTGGACGAGCGCGTCCTTGGTGTGCAATGGAGAGTCCAATCGGATGAATTTTCATTTACTGTTACACCACAGAAGAAGCCGGTAACCAGAAGAGGAATTTTGTCGGTCGTTAGCTCGATATACGACCCCCTGGGTTTCGCGGCCCCCGTCCTGATTAAAGGAAGGCTGTTGTGGCAGAGACTCTGTAAACGAGGATTAAACTGGGATGAAAAGGTCTCCCAAGAAGAGGAAAATGAGTGGATCAACTGGCTGGAAGATTTACCTGGACTTGAACAAGTTAGAGTTCAACGCTGCTTTAAACCACCGTCACTGGGAAAAGTTATTCATACTGAACTTCATCACTTTGCAGATGCATCTACCGTGGCTTATGGCGCAGTGTCTTATCTGCGTTTTATTGATATTAAAGGAAATATACATTGCTCGTTTCTCATCGGAAAAGCCAGAGTAGCTCCGATGAGCACCATGTCTATTCCACGACTTGAATTAACGGCAGCCGTTCTGGCTGTCCGCCATGACCAATTAGCCAGAAGAGAATTAAACTTGACGAGCTGCCAATCAACCTTTTGGACAGATTCCACCGCGGTATTACAGACAATATACAATTGTAAGAAACGATTTCCTACGTTTGTTGCCAACCGAATCGCCGAAATCGAGCGCTATGCAGATATTAATCGTTGGAAATTCGTCCCTACTGAACTGAATCCCGCCGATGACGCAACTCGCGGACTTACCACTAAACTACTGACACAATCCGGACGATGGATAAATGGACCCGACTTTCTATGGCAAGCGGAGAGCAAATGGCCTGTATGTCCAGTGTCGCTTCCAAAGGTCCCTGATGAATTTTTACCCTTAAAAAGACAGAACGCCAATGTGAACTTACTGACTACAGATGAAATGGTTACTGAATTTAGTACTGATCGCTTGATTAACCACTTTTCGTCGTGGTATCGATTAAAAAAGGCAGCAGCTTGGCTGTCTAGATACAAGATGTTCCTGCTCCAAAAGATTCGCAATGTCTGCCCACCGGTAAGCCATTTGACAGCTTCGCTCAGCGTGAAAGAGCTTGAAAGTGCAGAAATTGAACTAATAAAGTATATGAACAGCGCAAACATTTCGGATCAACGATCTCTATTTTGGATTCCAAAAGGCAAATAAAGAAAGACGACTGTATTCGTGTCCTTTCTAAACTGAACCCCTTACTTAGAACATGGAGTGCTGCGCGTCGGCGGTCGTATTGATAAAGCACCGGTCGAGTATGACGCAAAACACCCGATTATTCTACCATGTATTCTCACGTAACGAACTTGATCATCGACGAATACCACCAGAGTGTGGGGCATTCTGGTTACGGACACACCCTATCTGCGCTACGTGGGAGATTTTGGATACTGAAAATTGGAGTTGCTGTTCGCCGAGTCTTGACGAAATGTCTGCCGTGCAAAAGAAGAAGCGCCGTTCCTGGATGCCAGATTATGGCAGAACTGCCTTCTGGGCGCCTACAGGCTGGCGAACCTGCATTTAGCCACGTCGGAGTTGACTACTTCGGTCCGTTCTCTGTGAAACAAAACCGCAGTGAAATTAAAAGATACGGATGTATATTCACTTGCCTTACCATCCGAGCCATACATATTGAAATGGCTAATGATCTTTCTGCTGATTCGTTTTTAAATGCCCTACGTCGATTTATAGGTCGGCGAGGTAAACCAAAACAAATATACAGTGATAACGGGACCAATTTTGTTGGTGCAGAGAAGATACTTCGATCATCCCTTGCCTTGTGGAACCGTGAACAGATTGCTGAGCATTTGCGACAGAGGGCAATAGCGTGGTCCTTCAACCCGCCTGCAGCCTCCCACATGGGCGGCGTATGGGAAAGGATGATACGGTCAGTGCGTCGTTTGCTGTCATCCATGCATTCACCAAAGGGCCTGCTTACTGACGAAGCTTTGAATACACTGTTCGTAGAAGTGGAATCGATTGTTAATTCAAGGCCGCTCGTTCCTGTCATTATCGATCCGCACAGCGATGAACCGATAACGCCGAATCACTTGCTGTTACTGCGTGATTCACCAAATGAAGCTCCAGGCCTCTTCGATGAGAAAGCGTCGTACGCAAGACGAAGATGGGTCCAAGTGCAACATATGGCCAATATATTTTGGAAACGCTGGGTGTCAGAATTTTTGCCCAATTTGATTAAACGCCAAAAGTGGTACAGCAAAAGATCAAACTTTGAAATCAACGATATAGTGCTGCTAGTGGACGAGAGCCAGCCCCGTTCGAAGTGGGTACTGGGCCGTGTAATGGACACATATGCTGATAAACACGGAGTCGTGCGTACGGTTCTGGTTAAGACGCCCAACAGTCTCGTAAAGCGGTCAATTGCTAAATTGTGTCTGATTGTTGATTCCGAAGATTCCTAAACGTTTGATACGTAGCCTTTGTATTTCGTTTATATGACACCACTTCCCTTTATTGCGTGTGTACTGACCGCTTAACGCATTTCTACCGATATATTTCTGCGCAATTACTGATTCTGTTTGTGTACTGATTTTCTTTCCTACGTTCTTGCTGACGTATTTCACTCGCATCGCAAACTTGCCGTTATTGTTCGCTGATACTACGTGTTTTTGCCCCTTTTACCGTTTTAAAGTACGTACCTTCCGATATTTCGTTGTTGTTCACTTTACCGATGTTTTGTAATGTTTTTTTTTTAAATATATGGGACATATATTTGTGGGGGGGTATGTAACATCTGTAAATCTGTTTTGACTTAAAATTAATGTTTTTTGAAACGTCTATGTTCATTATTGTGACGTCATTTTAGTAATTAATATTATGCTTTATATTCCTGCAACCTCGTGGTTTTCCTTCTTTTTTGTACTGATTCCCATACCGAATTATACTGAAACAATTTTACTGAATTTGAATAGACCTATATATACGGAAAAAACAGTTGGTAAGCAAATTGATTATTAATATTTGTCGTTTATTTATGTGTATTTATGTTAAATTGTATAATAGAAAACCGCTGATCGCTGAACGCTGATCGCTGATCGCTGAACGCTGAACACTCATCAGTAAATAAACTACCATCCACCAAGTGAGATCAAGTGTGCGGGCCAGCGCGTTAACACTGTTTTTCATGTAAAGGACTCGGGTGTTTAATTAAGTATAGGTCGCACCAAATAGAGGCCTTACAATTGGAGTAGTTTGTTAACCTCTCCTGTTGATCGGCCAACTCCAATATTCTTGCTTCTCGTTTTGGGTGCAAGAGGTGTGGGCGAAGCTTGTTGTACTTTACGTGTGCAGAGGGGATGGAGTTGTACTTTAGTGCTTGTGTACGCATTATTCTTCCTTTTATACCGGTGATCATAAATATCTTTGCAACAGCCAACATAACCCTGTGGTCGCAGTCCACCATAATTATTGTGATTGATCCCGCTGTGCAACTCTCTGCTTTCGATATCGGACGAATGCACAATTTTTGAACTCACACCTTTGAATATTTCCATTGGGCGTCCACCAATCCCTGCTTCCTGCGTTTTCCGTTCTTTGTCAAATCGAACATCAGCACAAAAGTTTAGCGGCATAGTCGTTCCTGTGTTGGACTTTACTTGGCTTTCCTGTCGCAATCGTCGGGACGTGTTTTCGGGAATAAAATAAGGTGGAGGGGGAATGCCGGGATTTATTTTTTCTTTGTTCACAGAATTGTCAATCTCGCCACTGTACCTCGCCTTTCTTGTTTTTAAACTAAAATCCCATTCACCTTCGTCGGTTATTCTGTAATTAGTTTTTGTCAACTTGCTTGGAGGAATCTCTTCGACATGGTTGCCGAGAACTTCCTTTCTATAAGCACTGTAATTTTTCGCATATAGCGGCTTGCTCATAAAGTGCCGATTTTTCTGCCAGAGACGTTTCCAAAATAATGATGCATTATTCTTCATTTTAACATTTTGCGATATAAATGGCAGCGACACCTTATAGTGTCCGCCTGACCACTTCGTGATGTCTTGGCCATTAATATCAACAAACTTACGGTATTTTTTCGAGTATTTTCGAGTACCATGACGTTGTTGATCCACAAATTCCGAATCCATCCACCTTCTCGGCTGTGATGGGTTTACGATCTCCTTCGCGCTTGAACATCCATGTTGTACCGTCAGACCTGCATCTGCTTTATAACAACGATGTGAAATAGCGGTATTTTGCTCTGGTACATTGTAGCTTCCCACTATCCCCCAACCTAGAGAGGACTTTTGGGCGTACGGCTCATTTTCACCTCCAGCGATGACCTCCCTTGGCCTAATCGCTCCGGGGACATTAGTTCCAAGTAACAAACCTACAGGTGCATCCTGCTGTGGCGGTAAGAGAAACTTGGCAATTTTCCTCAAGTGAGGCCATTTCTCGGTATGACTGGGCAACGGAATTTGAGAGTGGTTGACCAATATTTCCGGGCTTGTGTAGCACTGGTTTATGTCAAACCTCGCATCTCTCTCATAACTTAATACCTCTAAGTTGGTTATTCGGTGACTCATGACGTTTTCACGACCAGAAATCGTGGTTAAATCAAGTCGAGTTTGTGGTCCATTTACACCCAATCGCAGCCGAAGTCCTTCTGATATAAAAGATGTGTTTGATTGTCCGTCTAAAATACTGTAGCACAGAAATTCTTTTTCCGGATTTCGCTTATCTCGCACCCACACAGGGACGATCATGCTATGGTTCATTGTCAGTGCATTGTCGTCGACTACAGTTGTGCCTCTGGTGCGATTGCAAAACAACTGTGGAATACCATGGACATGCAAGGGGGTGAGATGCGATCTACGGCAAATGGTACACGTAGCTCGGTTAGTGCATTTCCTTGCAATATGCTCTCTACTGGAGCCACATCCGTAACAAAGTCCACTCGTTCGTAAAAAGTACCGTCTATCCGCCAAATTAATTTTCATAAACGCGTCACATTCGTTTAAACCATGGGTGTTGCTGTGACAGTAGGTGCAAAAATATGACCGGGTTACCTTCTGGGGATTGTCCATACTTTCTCTTGATCGGATATGAAAGGAGCTCGTCGATCTGTTGTACGGGTTTCCTCGTCGGTCTAAAGCGGAGCCAATTTCTTGTAGTTCAGGGATGTTCTCCCGTTCCGATTGTAGAGCGATAAACTCTGCTAATTTTTCAAAGGGTGGGTAATTGTTTTTATTGTGCAATTTATACTCTAGTATCACTTCTCGCCACCTATTAGCGATAAACGAAGGTAATCTGGCTACAATTTTGGCACTTTCCGTGGCGTAGTCCAACACACCTAACTCGGGGATTTGTCTTTTTGCGGCAACTATTTGATTTAGAAAGTCTGAAAAGCGCCTTATACCTTTAGCGTCACTTGCTTGAATTCTGGGCCATGCATATAGTTTATTGGTGAATGAATTGCTGACCAAACTGTTGTTTCCATACCTTTCTTTTAGTTTGGTTCTTGCTTCCTGGTACGCTTCGTCCGACTGCAGCAGGAAGAATCCGTCAACCACCGACCTGGGTTCACCTGATAAAAATAGATGCAAAAGATTTAGTTTTTGAGCAGCGAAAGTTGTTTGTGTATCGACTAAAGCTGTGAATGCAGTTTCCCAAGCCGGAAATTGCAGCGGGTCACCGTTAAAAACTTCGATTTTAACCGGCAAGGTGGTAGCTTGGCGCTTCCCATTGATCTCCGGTTTGATTTCTCCACTAAGCCACGTTGCTGCAATCGATTCAGTGCGCGTTCGGCTTTCAACGTTGCTTCGTTTACCAGGTCTTGCAAACGCAACGCCTTCTCCGACCACTTATCCTGCTGGGACGTGGAACACTTTTCCTTCCACTCCATATGTAGCCTTCTAAAAGTGCGTTTAGATTGAAACAACTGCGACACAGCTTGTTGAATCGGTGTTCGTTCGTCCGACACTATTGCACTTTCCGTGACCTCATCCACACAACACAATAAACAATTCTCCGCATCTAACAAGTCTCCGTCGAACCTTGGTTCCCGTCGAACCTTCACGTTAAAATCTAGCTCATCTAATTTAACTTCGGGCGCACTCGAAGCTTCCATCACTTCCGTGTTTTCTTGAAACATAATCAACGCCGACGTCGTTGTAAAGTAACTGTTACGGCACGCGGTAATTGAGTAGACTCACTTGTCTTCGTTGTGATTTATTAAGCGGTTACTAAAGAAAAAACAACGTAAATTAGAAGCCATCAAAAACAAATAATATAACACACCTTTACATTACCACGTCCGTTCCTTAATATTAAATTTAGTCCCAAAATCCTTAGTTGTCCTTAAGAAACAGAAAGAATAACAGGATGCGTCCCTGATTGCACCGTAAATGAAAAGAACTTAAAATGCAAACGTTAACTGAGACTCAAGGACAACTCATAGAAATCAAAGGTGACAAAATAAGTGAACCATAAAAACGCAACTGCATTGGTGCAGTTACATAAGGTGTCCTCAAATTATGATGACATTTTTAAGATGCACACTATAGAAATGATCCGTAAAAGCATGATGGCAAACTCTACCGGAATTTCAAAATATATCTTCCCTTTGCGGCGACTGTAGTCTTAAACAGAATTAAAAATGACGTTTGTGTAAACACAACAATCTGCCACAAAAACGTCACAAAATGCTACTATATGTTTACACCAAGAACTTGTAATGCAAATTGACCAATACCAAATTTGTTTATTCCTCTAAAACAATATAACATTTTTACCCGGGATCGTTTCAACCCATGATCGGATCGTCACTAACGCACCATGTTTGTATAAATTTCGATATATTTGTCGAACGCGTTAACTAACTGCAGCACGAGCGTGCATTTTTAATCGCGCCGAGTTTCGATCCTCTGAGGGCTCGTCATTTAAAACCATTTTCTCTATAGGAGTTGGTATACATATATATATATATATATATAGGTCGCGTTACCGCTTCGGCCACACTACCGTAAACGATTTTTTTTAACTTAACAACGATAATACATTTTGATTTCTATGCTTGCTTGTTTTCTAACCGAATCCTCTAATACGTCATTTCTGATGACAAAATTTATTTAAAATTGCTGAAATAAGCTGCCCACAATGAGACACTAATCTTTAAAAATGTTAATTTGGCATATAATGCGTAAATGTTTCTATGTTAGGTCCGATTTCACTACTGCTTACTGCTATGTTGTTAATTATCTCGTTTATTTTTTTAACAAAACAAACAAGAATTTCCGACAGCCCATAGATTTTAAACAGTTTTTTTGCTTTCTAATTTTGTTATGCCCAAAATATATTTTTCGTTGTATATTGATAGCTTTTTGTAACCTTTCTTACACATCTTCCTAATTTCAAGCACAAAGCAATATGATTTACATAGTTTTTTTATTTGGTTCGATAAATTGAATCTCAAGGTTTCGTGCTTAATGTCGACCTGAAGAAAATAAATGATAGTCAGGTAACATATAATTCAGATAAAAACAAATATTACCTTGTTGGTTACCGCTGAGTGCTTACTCTTCGTTATTGTCGACGTCCGGCATATCGGCCTCCATTTCTAAAATAAATTTCAAATTTCGGTTAGGTCCCTATACACACAACTGCTTAACCTAACATTAATATGATGGGATGCCTAATCAGTATATTTGGTTAATATTACCTAGCTGTTCTTGCTGTTGTTCCTTTTCGTTCCATCCTCCCCTCCAGCGTCTGCGTCTGCGGCCAATTCTGCGACGACGACGCCAACCCTCAGATTCTTCAGCCATCAGAAGCACAAGTGCGAGAAGTAGTACGAAGAGAGCCTTATTCATCTGCAAAATTCATCGTTGTCACCAAAAATCCTCTTTACAGGTAGATAGAGTTACTTTTACCTTTGCAGTAGTCTTTCAAGAAAGATAATTTTGTTCGATTGATGGTTGGTATTTATAGCAGAGGCTTTTTTTCTGTTTTCAAAATATCCAACCATTTCTTCGTTTGACTGCTTAGCACGTTCTCTAACATTGCGGATATCGTATATCCTGGTTTGAGCGGATGTTTTTAATGGTAGTAAAATCTTCTTTACAAAAAATATCATCCGAGTCTTCTACATTGTCTTTAATGAGATCGTCTACATTTCTTCCCCACAGTATGGATTTTACCGTAGCACTTAAAGAGCAGTTTTTGTTTAACATATTAAACATCTATCTCATTAAAGGCAACATCCGCTTTTTGTGTTGCCAAATAAGTGCATAAACGATTCGCAAGCGGATGGTTTCTAACAAACATTCCTTGTAATATTAAGTTTTGTTTTCTTTTAACCGGGCAAAGTCTTAAACTTATGACGAACTCGCCAATAAAACCGATTACATACGTTTTATTTAGTAAAATTGCACGTGTCTGTGGTAACCTACCTAATAATATACCAAATACACATTAGCCAACACATGAAGTTACCAGCGATGACTTTGGACATCCGAAATCCTTTTGAGGTCTTTATAAAGAATTTATAATTTATTTACGTATACTGTACGTTAATAAATGGATATAATCAAGAGCTGTGTTTTTAGGTTTATGTTTAAACTTTACCACAAGTATGCACACTAACTGTACCGACAATAAATCTGATATAAAAAAAATAAATGATTCAAAACTATATCGACAAATAAATCCAAATCAAACATATTTAAAAAATAAACATTGTCCAAAAAAAGCAACAGCAGAAAAAAATATCGGTTCTTTATAAACTTTCACCAAAATCGTTTTAACCACTTAACATGACGATAGGTAAAATAAGGCAAGCTTTGGGGCTTGTTTATCCGAAAGAGTCGCTTCGTGCGAAATACTTCCCCTTTTCACTCGTCGCATCTCGATAACAGTATATGACTCGTTCCAACTTTCCTTGGGCTAAGCACGTTCTCTAGCAATACGGAAAGCGTATATCCCTGATTGAGCGGATGTTTTTTGTTGGTGGTTAAAGCTTAACGCAAACTATCCAGAGGATTTTTTTTATTCTAGCGAATATGTTGTTGTGGAGGTTCTGTTTCATACAAAGGGTTATGCTTTGTTTGTACCTTAAATAACGAACATGCATGTCTAATCTTGCAGTAATATTGTAATACTACAAGACCCAATTACCGACCCACATTCAGATTAAAATGTATTTTTCTTTACCTCGAGAGGTGGAAAACGCGAGGTGAAGTGTTTTAACTATAACGGTTGCTTGCGGTACGTGGTATCACAGTAAAAAAAATAATCCCGGAATATGGGCAAGATTTAGATTTGTAACTATGGGGGTTATTAATTTATTTATACCTACAAAAAAAGATAAGAATCTTAAAATGTACATTTTGAAAGTTAGTACGAAGATATTCATCCTGTAATATATTTGGATTTGTGGCGGGACATATCCATCGGGAAGCTTGGACATTCATGTACGGTATTTTACGTCCAAGCTACTAGGCCTACTTATTGTCAACAAAATCAACTGAAAACCTAGGTATATATGATATTTCAAGTCAAGGGATTATTGGGATATTTATGTTCATGCCTGATAAAATAACAACTTTCAGTGCGGTAACTGCAGCCTCCAATATTCGTTGAGAGCCTTTGCCTTAATAAAGGTATCGTTCCTTGAAAACTTTGCACCAGAAACGTTTTAACCACTTAAGATGACGATACTCTAAATAAAGCAAGCTTTGGTGCTTGTTTATCCGAAAGAGTCGCTTCGTGCGAAATACTTCCCATTTTCACTCGTCGCATCTCGATAATAGTATGACTCGTTCCAACTTTCCTTGGGCTCAGCACGTTCTCTAGCAATGTGGAAAGCGTAAATCCCTTATTGAGCTGATGTTTTTTGTTGGTGGTAAAGCTTAACGCAAACAATCTAGAGAAAATTTCCATTCTAGCGAATATGTTGTTGTGAAGGTTGTGTTTCATACGTAGGGTTATGGTTTGGTTAAACCTAAAATAATGAACATGCATGTCTAATCTTACTGCAATATTGTAATACTACAAGACCCAATTACCGAACCACGTTCAGATTAAAATGTATTTTCTTTAACTCGAGAGGTGGAAAACGCGAGGTAAAGTGTTTAAACTATAACGGTTGCTTGCGGTACGTGGTATCACAGTAAAAAAAATTAATCCCCAAAATTTATTCACGGAATATGGGCAAGATTTAGATTTGTAACTATGGGGTTATTAGTTTATTTATACCTACAAAAAAAGATAACAATCTTAAAATGTACATTTTGAAAGTTAGAAAGAACTAAGATATCCATCCTTATGTGATATATTTGCTTTTTTTTGGCGGAACATATCTATCTGAGAGATTGGACATTCATGTACGGTATTTTACGTCCAAGCTACTACTTATTGCCAACAAAATCAACTGAAAACTTAGGTATATATGATGTTTCAAGTTAAGGGTTTATTAGGATATTTATGGTTATTCCTGATAAAATAACAACTTTAATTGCGGTAACTGCAGCCTCTGAAATACTTTAAGTGCTTTTGCTTTAATAAATGGATCGTTCCTTGAAAACATTGCACCAGATCGTTTTAACCACTTAAGATGACGATACGCAAAATAAGGCCAGTTTTGGTGCTTGTTTATCCAAATAAGTTGCTTCGTGCAAAATACTTCCCTTTTTACTCATCGCATCTCGATAATAGTATGACTCGTTCCAACTTTCCTTGGGCTCAGCACGTTCTCTAGCATTAAGGCAAACAATCTAGAGGAATTTTCCACTTAACGCAAACAATCTAGAGGAATTTTCCATTCTACAGAATATGTTGTTGTTTAGGTTGTGTTTCATACGGAGGGTTCTGTTTTGTTTGTACCTAAAATAACGAACATGCATGTCTAATCTTGCAGTAATATTGTAATACTACAAAACCCAATTACCGACCCACGTTAAGATTAGAATGTATTTTTATTTTCCTCGAGAGGTGGAAAACGCGAGATGGAAAGTTTTAACTAAAGGTCGTTTGCGGTACGTGGTATCACAGTAAAAAATATTCCCCAAATTTTATTCACGAAATATAGCCAAGATTTAGATTTGTAAATCTAGTTCCATTCGTTTTTTACCTACAAAAAAATATAACAATCATAAAATTTACGTTTTGAAAATTAGTACCAGGATATCTATTCTTTATGTGATATATTTGTTTTTTTTAGCGGGACATACTGAAAGCTTGCATGTACATTCATGTATGTTATTTTACGTCAAAGTTACTACTTATTGAACACAAAATCAACGGCTGAAAACTTGTATATGATATTTCACGTCAACAGTTGAGCTACAACAAAATTATCCGCCCAACTCGCGTTATACGCTATCCGACATGCAATGGAGCGTACTAAGCAGTCAAACAATAAAGTTGTTGGTTATTTTGAAAATAAGGAAAAAAGGCAATCAGAAACCAAATAAAAAGAAACCTATACATAAAACGTACTACGGTATACACGAAATGTAGCAATATAGGTGAAGTACGGGAAGGGGTGATTGGTGCTATATAAAATTAAATTATTTGTTCCTGGTATAGGTAACCGTGAAGTAATTCGATTGCTAGTGCATCGTTACGACTCTAAGAAAACACAATTATGTAAGGATATGATATTCATGTTTATCACCGTGAATGGGAAAACCAAGGGAAATAACACTTGGGCAATCGTCAGATCACCTCGTGCCCACTGTCAAGTTACCGGAGCTATTACAGTGTATTGTGTTTGATTTACACGTTCCATCAATCGTGTAAAACTCATTAATCCGCTAGGTTCAGCCATTGTCCTTTAAGTGCCTTACCCAAAGACACAACTGACCAGCTAGCGACCAGTTTTGCAATTAAAACCCTTCGATTGAAAGTCAAAACACAACATTTTCATAAAAATCTTTAAAAATTTTAATAAACCTTAAAAAATTAATCAAAAATGGTCACAATCTCGACTTATTTTATAAACTGCTTGTTCTGGCAAGATGGAATAAACAATTGGAACACTAAAGGTTGGGAGGTTTGTTGGTTTAATATACGTGGGAAACAAATTACATTTTACCATATTTTTTACAAAGCTAAGCACAAATGAAAATTTTGAAGTGGTGTGCAAATGCAATAGTTTTCCATTCAAAAGCCTAGGTAGAAGCTTTGATGATTCCGACAACGTCCCAACATTATTTGCATCCAGACTTATCGTTTATCCGAACAAAATCGATTATGAAAAAGTAAAGGTGTTGCTCATATTTAAACCTACCCTAAGCGTTTAATAGTTCGTGTTTCCAGTTGTCTTGGAATCTTTGGGAAGAATTTCTAAAGAATCCAATAACATTTATGGGTCCCATTTGGAAAAATATTGTTTTTGTCCGTTTTTTTTCGTTTTTTTTTCGTCAAAGGTTTGACAGGCATGGCTTGTGGCTCCGACATCTACCAGAAGGGGTGATGGAATTGCAATGAAACTTTAACATTTGTTAGCGCACATGGCCTAGATATGCAGAAACAAATATTTTTGGTAATTTAGCCAGGGTAATTCCCCTGGGAGGTGAAAAACCAAAATGGTATTTTATCTAAAAAAATAGCTTTTTGGGCATAGGGAGTGAACGTCTACTTCAATTTTAGTTAGATTTGGTATAATGTAAGAACATTAGCAACTGATATTACACTTAAAATAATACAAAAATTATCTAGGGAAATACCCTAAAAACAAGATTTTGTTCTCAATCATGATTGTGACAGGCGTGGCTTGTGGGTCCGACATTCATCAGAAGGGATAATTAAATCGCAATGAAAATTGGACATTTTTTAGACAACATGGTTTAGAAATGCAGAAACCAAAATTTTGGGTGATAGTTTTAGGGGAATTCCCCTGGGGCTTTAAAAACCAAAACGCATAGCGCTTAAACGGGTGTTTCAATTTGAATCAGATTTGGTGGAATGTAAGTGCATTAGTTACTGATTTACCACTTAAAAGAAATAATGAAATTACCAAGGGAAATACCCAAAAAATAGGATATGGTCTCAAATCATGATTGTGACAAGCATGTCATGTCGCCCCGACATCTACCAAAAGGAGTAATGAAATCGCAATGAAAATTGGACATTTGTAAGACAACATGGTCTAAATGTGCAGAAACCAAAAATTTGGGTAATGAAAAAATCTAGGGGAATTTCCCCCTCCAGACGTTTAAAAAAACAAAACATTTTTTTCTAATAAATTCGATTTAGTGGCCATAGCGCCTGAACGGCTGCTCTAATTTTATTAAAATTCGGTGAAATGTTAAAACATTAGACATTCTGTGCCAATTAAATAAAGAAAACATTTACTGAGTTTAATTTCCATGAAAACGAAGATGTTCCTAAATTATGATTGTGACAGGCATGCCATATTGCACTGACATTTCCAACAAGAAGTCGACAAATCAGATTAAAACTTTAAGCATTGCTACATAACATGACTCACTTATGTAAAACAGAAACTTATCTACTAAACCCAGGGGAATACCCTGAAACAATGAAAAACTAAATCGGACTATTGGGAATTTGAAT
>CH001671.1:11447-32866 GCA_000149265.1 Ciona savignyi | reverse complement strand
ATTCGGTAACATCAAGCCAACCTCGAACCCTAACAACCGTATCTTCATTTAAATTGTTGCGTCACTTTTTATGGGTCCCATTTGGAAAAATGGGACACATATTGTTATGGGTCCCAATTGAAAAATTGGGACACATATTGTTTTTGTCCGTTTTTTTTTTCTTTTTTTTTTTTTTTTTTTCTTCGTCAAAGGTTTGACAGGCATGGCATGGCGCCCCGACCTCTACCAAAAGGAATAACGGAATCGTAATGAAACTTACCCATTTGTTAAACAACATGGTCTAAATATGCAAAAACCAAAATTTTGGGTGTTAAATCAAGGGGAATTCCCCTGGGAGGTTAAAAACCAAAACGGTATTTTTTATAAAAAAAATAGCTTTTTGTGGCATAGCGCTTAAACAGCTGCTCCAATTTGAATAAAATTTGGTAGAATGTAAGTGCATTAGACACTGATTAAACACTTGAAAAAATAAAAAAAATTACCTAGGGAAATACCCTAAAAATAAGATTTTGTTCTTAAATCATGATTGTGACAGGCATGGCATGGCACCCCGACATCTACCAAAAGGAATAATGGAATCGCAATGAAAATTTGACATTTTTGAACAACATGGTTAAGATATGCAGAAACCAAAATTTTGGGTGATAAATCCAGGGTAATTCCCCTGGGACGTTAAAAACCAAAAAGCTATTTTTTTTCTAAAAAAATTGCCTTTTTTGGGCATAGCGCTTGAAGGGCTGTTAGAATTTGAATGAGATTTGGTGAAATGTAAGTGCATTAGTCACTGATTTAACACTTGAAAGAAATAAAAAAATTACTTGGGGAAATACCCTAAAAAATAAGATTTTGTTCTCAAATCATGATTGTGACAGGCATACCATATCGCCCCGACATCTACCAAAAGGAATATTGGAATCAAAATAAAAATTTAAAATTTGTTGGACAACATGGTCTAAATATGCACAAACCAAAATTTTGGGTAATAAATCTAAGGCAATTCCCCGGAAGCGTTAATAACCAAACCGGTATTTTTTCTAAAACACTAGCTTTCTTGGGCATAGCGCTTGAACGGCTGCTCCAATCTGATTAAGATTTGGTGGAATGTTAGTGCATTACCTACTAATTTAACAATTAGAAAAAATAAAAAAGATTAATTCAGGGAAATATCCTAAAAATAAGATTTTGTTCTCAAATCATGATTGTGACAGGCATGGCTTGACGCCCCGATATCTAAAAGAAGGAATAATGAAATAGTAATAAAGCTTTGTCATTTGTTAGACAACATGGTCTAGATACACAGGAGCAAAAGTGTGGGTAATAAATCTAGGGGAATTCCCCGGAGACGTTAAAATCCAAAACGGTTATTTTTCTAAAAAATTAGCTTTTCGGGACATAGCATTTGAACGGCTGCTCTAATTTTGATCGGATTTGGTGGAATGCTGGATCGTTAGCCACCCACATATGTAAAAACAGAAACTTATGTACTAAGCCCATGGGGAATTCCCCGAAGCCATCAAAAACTAAATCGGGCCGTTTTAGGAATTTAGCTTCATTTCAATACAGCACTTGAAGAAAAAGCTTTAATTTAAAACATTTGTGATGAATCCTTCGTAAATCTAACACGATTGTTTTTTTTTACCTACACATGAAGAAGAAGTTTGGTTTGATAACTATGGGACCCATGCGTTTATGCTTGCAGAAACAAAAACTACATACTCATTGTATAAAATACAAAATGTGGTTAGGGACCCTGTAGCAGTAGCATGAATATATGGCATACAACATGTGTTTTACAAATAGTGGTGGTTAAACACGTGGTTGACACTCTCTAGTGTTTACAATGCACATGATAGCAATAGCAGGACAGAATGCTAGTAAACGGTAGGATATTAGGGCTTTGACCTTTATTCCAAGTAAATAATTTACCAGCTGGCATAGGTGAGTTAACCTAATTATTATGTTATTTTCAGATAACGCACTGTTGAGTCCTAATTTAACATATTCATTAGGAAACTGTTCGTTTTTCATACTTCTTTAACCGGAGTTCGAAAAGATTTCGTTTAAAACGCAACACCGAGAAAATCTAACCAATTTTTTTTTTATTTAGGAGATTCATCAAAATGTGCGAGTATTTAGATGGGGCGTATGATTGATGAATGAAGGGTGGATCTGGTTATTACAAGATTGCAAAGACAAATTATCTTGGATTTTTGCCCCATGGGATGGTTCACTGAGGTCCAGAGTTAACTGTGAACTAGACTCTATTTATTGTGACATTATATTTTTATTTGACGCCTCAACATTTAAACCTAGATTTTATTTTGTTGATTTTTAAAGAGTGAAGCCAACACCTGCCACCCAGGAAAAGAAAAATAAATTATCTGACCAGGTGAATCAATCTATGCCATGAATAGACCTACAATGTCTTGTTAATACTTGTGTATAGCTCTTACTATTTGATATCGCAGTGCATCAAGAGCAAATTAAATGACGACAATTCAAAAATTTTGTTTTCACCAGTCACAAACATAGTATTTGAGGGAGGAAATTTATCAACCAATCACAGGACGATAATTTGAGAGATGATTAATCTTTATTTCCGCCAGAGTTCCAGCGACAACTTTATAATTTCCTCTACAGAAAGAATCATCTGGTGACAGGATATTTCATTCTTTCTTCTGTGTCGTTAAAACTTGGTGGAATACTGCTTTCATTATGAGATATTAGACGGCAATAAACTCTTTAACTCTTTCACTCCCAGCTAAATGCATTAATTCAAACATGCTGTCCAGCCGTGTTTTTTACAACTTTTAGTCATTTTCAAATTAGCACAGTTTTTTAAAAGTTTATGCTATGACTTAATATTTAGTATGGTTGGAAAGATAATTTACCCCTCTTTTAAACAAACCGCATACCTAGAATCTACCTGTAATAAAAAATATATTATGTAAATTTTAGTGAACACAACTTTATATGTAAAGAAATTTTTGCTCGACTTTGAAAAATTTGAGGTGCACTGACAAACGAAATACTCACTAATTATAGGTATGCCTAAATCATATGAAAATTAGAATGTAGATTGTCTAATAGTTTTTGTACTCAGGAAAGGATATAGGATAGGATATTCATCTTTATCCCCGTAAATGGGAAAACCAAGGGGGTTATTACACGGGCAATCGTCAGATCACCTCGCGCCCATCGTCGGTTTACCGGAGCTATTGCAGTGTGTTGTATATGATAGACACGTTCCTTCAATTTAGTAGAACCCATTAATCCGCTGGGTTCAGGCAATGTCCGTAAAGTGCCTTGCCCAAGGACACAACCGAATAGCTAGCGATCAGTTTTGCACCTGCAACCTTTCGATTGAAAGGCGACGTACTTAACCGCTAGACCAACCGGGCGGACTTTTGAACTGTATTTTTATCTTTAGTAGATTTTTTACTATTCCTAATTGAAATTTCCCTTTATTCTAACTATATTATTAAAAAATAACCCAAAACGCTTTGAAGTTTTTAGAGTTTTGTAGAAAAACAGTGAAAAGTATAAAACTAAAACAGTGAAAAGTATAAAAAATAACAGTGAAGGAAGTGTAAAAGGGGCATACAAAAGCAAACATATACAAATATTATTTCCAATCTTCTCGAAGTGTATGATATTCTTCAAAGCAGGGCACACGCAACTAGTGTCGCCGCCTTTTTCTTTATCGTGCGCTCAGCACGCCCAGCTGGGTTCATGCTTTGGTGAACACGACGCTTACCGCCTGTAGCGAAAACGTCACCAACGCTCTCCCTCTTATCTCAACGGCACGAAATTCACAGAGAATGTACAGAAAGACTTGCTTGACAAAAAGAGCTTCTCCGCAAGTTAACACGACTCCTATTGGCTGAGTTAGTCACGTGTAAATCATACATAAAAAATGCACTAGCTCCGGTAACCCGACGGTGGGCGCAAGGTGATCTGACGATTGCTCGTGTTTTAACCCCGTTGGTTTTTCCATTTACGGGGATAAACATGAATATCCTATCTTAAAATTGTGCAGAAACTTGAATATATCGGGTTTCGATTGAACAGGATGATAATACACAGACAAGTCAAAGCCTTGCAAGTAAATATTTAAAGATTTTATTGCCGTCTAATATCTCATAATGAAAGCAGTATTCCACCAAATTTCAACGAAACACAAGAAAGAATAAAATATCCTGTCACCAGATGATTCTTTATGTAAAGGAAATTATAAAGTTGTCGCTGGAACTCTGGCGGAAATGGAGATTAATCATCTCTTAAATTATCGTCCTGTGATTGGTTGATAAATTTCCTCCCCCCTAATATCCTGCCGTTTACTAGCATTCTGTCCTGCTATTGCTATCATGTGCATTGTAAACATGAGCGAATATGACCACGTGATCAAATGTACATCAAGCGTGACGCGTCTGAACCAATTGCGCGAGTGTCTACTATGTATGTTAGTACTCTATGGTACCAGTCCGAATGCTTGTAGCGAAACTGATTATTTTAAGTTTACACATAAATTATTTATTTTGTATTTATCTTGTTGTTGTTTTCGGTGCTTTCTGTTTACGTGTTCTCAGGTGAATTTGGGTGAATCAATCTATGCCATAAATAGACCTACAATGTATATTATTACAAGTTTATACTTGCGTATGGCTTACTATCTAATATCAAAGTACATTAAGAGCAAATTAAATGACGACAATTCAAAATTTTGTTTTCACCAGTCACAAACATATTATTTGAGGAAGGAAATCTATCAACCAATCACAGGACGATAATTTGACAGATGATTAATCTTTATTTCCGCCAGAGTTCCAGCGACAACTTTATAATTTCCTTTACAGAAAGAATCATCTGGTGACAGGATATTTCATTCTTTCTTGTGTGTCGTTAAAACTTGGTGGAATACTGCTTTCATTATAAGATATTAGACGGCAATAAACTCTTTAAATATTTACTTGCAAGGCTTTGACTTGTCTGTGTATTATCATCTTGTTCAATCGAAACCCGACATATTCAAGTTTCTGCACAATTTTCAGATAGGATATTCATGTTTATCCCCGCAAATGGAAAAACCAACGGGGGTTAAAACACGAGCAATCGTCAGATCACTTTGCGCCCACCGTCGGGTTACCGGAGCTGTTGCATTTTTTTATGTATGATTTACACGTGCCTTTAATTTGGTAGAATCCATTAATCCGCTGGGTTTAGGCAATGTCCGTTAAGTGCCTTGGCTAAGGATACAACAGACTAGCTAGAAACCAGTTTCAAACCTTAAACTGTTTGGTTAAAAGGCTTCGCACTTAATCACCAGACTAACCGGGTCGGACAACTTCATTATGGGGTCCCATTTGAAAAAATGGGACACATATTGTTTTTGTCCGTTTTTTTTTTTTCTTTTTTTTTTTTTTTTTTTTTTTTTCGTCAAACGCTTGACAGGCATGGCATGTCGCCCCGACATCTACCAAAAGGAATAACGGAATCGCAATGAGACTTCGCCATATGTTAAACAACATGTTCTAGATGAACAGAAACCAAAATTTTGAGGAGATAAAACCAGGGGGATTCCCCCGGGACGTTAAAAACCAAAACGATATTTTTTTCTAAAAAATTCGCTTTTTTGGGCATAGCGCTTAAACGACAGCACCAATTTAAATCACCATTTGGTGAAATGTAAGTGCATTAGTAACTGATTTAACACTAAGAATAAATAAAAAAATTACCTAGGGAAATACCCTAAACAATAGGATTTTGTTCTCAAATCATGATTGTGACAAGCACGCCATGTCCCCCCGACATCTACCAGAAGGAGAAATGGAATCGCAATGAAACTTCGCCATATGTTAGACAACATGTTCTAGATGAACAGAAACCAAAATTTTGGGAGATAAAACCAGGGGAATTCCCCTGGGACGTTAAAAACCAAAACGATATTTTTTTCTAAAAAATTCGCTTTTTTGGGCATAGCGCTTAAACGACAGCACCAATTTAAATCAGATTTGGTGAAATGTAAGTGCATTAGTAACTGATTTAACACTAAGAATAAATAAAAAAATTACCTCAGGGAAATACCCTAAACAATAGGATTTTGTTCTCAAATCATGATTGTGACAAGCACGCCATGTCGCCCCGACATCTACCAGAAGGAGAAATGGAATCGCAATGAAACTTTGGTATTTGTTAGACAACATGTTCTAGATGAACAGAAACCAAAATTTTGGGAGATAAAACCAGGGGAATTCCCCTGGGACGTTAAAAACCAAAACGGTATTTTTTCTAAAAAATTCGCTTTTTTGGGCATAGCGCTTAAACGACAGCACCAATTTGAATCAGATTTGGTAAAATGTAAGTGCATTAGTAACTGATTTAACACTTAAAAGAAATAAAAAAATTTCTTACGGAAATACCCTAAACAATAAGATTTTGTCTCAAATCATGATTGTGACAAGCACGCCATGTCGCCCCGACATCTACCAGAAGGAAAAATGGAATCGCAATAAAACTTTTGTATTTGTTAAACAACATGGTCTAGATATACAGAAACCCAAATTTCCGGTGATAAATCCAGGGGAATTCCCCTGGGTCGTTACAAAACAAAACGGTATTTTTTTCTAAAAAAATTGACTTTTTTGGGCATAGCGCTTGAACGGCCGTTACAATTATTATCAGATTTTCTAAAAAGTTAGTGCATTAGTCACTGATCACTTAGAAAAAATAAAAAAAATATCTATAGGGAAATACCTTAAAAATAAGATTTTGTTCTTAAATCATGATTGTGACAAGCATGCCATGTCGCCCCGACATCTACCAAAAGTAGTAATGGAATCGCAGAAAAAAATTGACATTTGTAAGAGAACATGGTCTAGATATGCAGAAATCAAAATTTTGGGTAATGAATCTATGGGAATTCCCCTGAGACGTTAAAATCCAAAAGTTTTTTTTCCAATAAATTAGCATTTTGGGGCATATAGCGCTTAAACGGCTGCTCTAACTATATTTAGATTTGGTGAAATGTTAGACCATTAGACAGTATGTGCCAATTAAAAGAAGAAAAAACATTTACATAGGGTAATTACGTTAAAAACAAAGTTATGTTCCTGAATTAAGATTGTGACAGGCATGCCATATCGCACTGACATCTCCAACAAGGAGTCTACAAATCAGATTAAAACTTTAAGAATTGTTACATAACATGACCCACATATGTAAAAACAGAACTTATCTACTAAACCTAGGGAAATTCCCTGATACCATGAAAAACTAAATCGGGCTGTTTTGGCAATTTAGCTTCATTTCACTTCGGCGCTTGAAACGACGGTTTAATTTAAAACATTTGTGGTGAAAATTTTCGTAAATTTAAGACGTTTATTCTTTTTTTAACTACACATGAAAAAGAAATTTGGTTTGATAACTATGGGACCCATGCGTTTATGCTTGCAGAAACAAACTACATAATTAGTGTACAAAATACAAGTTGTGGTTACAAGGGACCCTGTAGCATAAATATATGGCATACAACAAGTGTTTTACAAATAGTGGTGGTTAAACAGGTGGTTGACACTTTCTAGTTTAATTCTGTGTTTGTCGCTTTGTATCTCAAACTAGGAGCGTTGTAATGACTGAAGTCAAAATCCCTTTACTCAAATTTGTGAGATATAATATGTTTGGTCGATTCTTCATGTTTGGACAAATAATATAAAGGCGCAAGCAACTGATCGCACTATTCGTATTTATTATAGTCCTACATAAATTACTGTCCATACGTTGTGAAAATTTCGAAACACTACAGACATATGCTCGTACATATACAAACAGAATCGATTTCCGCAATTCTAAAGAAATCACTGAGCGAAGAGAGAAGACTTAAAAAATACGAAAAAGTTGATTGGCTATAAAACCCAACGCTCAATAGAACAAAATCATCTTCGTTTTGAACACTTCAAAAGTAAGTTTGTTTATCACTTTAATTTGTGTGATTTGTAATAATATTTTAACAGATGAATAAGGCTATTCTACTCCTCTTCGCGCTTGTGTTGCTTGCTGCCACTGAGAATGGTGACGCTTGGTGGGGTCGCCGTCGTCGTCGTTCTCGATACAACCAACAAGAAAGCATGTCAGGTGAATATTCTAAGTAGAAAATACTACAATTGTACCGACTTTGGATGAATGCCATTGATTGGCCAAAGGAGAGGATTATTCACGTTTATCCTTGTGAACGGGAAAACCTATCGTTAGATCACCTCGCGCCCCCCGTCGGGTTTACTAAACTATTTACATTGTGATATATGTGATTGTGAGAGACTTTTATGCTTTGCACAAACCAGTGTTATTTGATTTTAAGTAATATTTGCTTAGTGCATCGCCATAGACAGAACCGACTGTCTACCAACCAATTTCATTTTTGCAACGTTTGGGGTAAAAGCTTATTCATAAAGCATTGAGTATGGAAAAACATTTAAACAAATCGTTTTAAGTTAGAATTAAGTGCAAAACGAACAGTTGTCAAAATTTCTTTATTTTTCTTCATGCACAAATGGATAAAGATGCAGCTAAGGACATCGGCTTCTGGTGGGATAAAGATGCAGCTAAGGACATCGGCTTCTGGTGGGATACAGATGCAGCTAAGGACATCGGCTTCTGGTGGGATACAGATGCAGCTAAGGACATAACCGAGGCTATGTGATGGGATGTCAATGGTGCAATGCAACATTAAGCATTCAACAAATAATGCCAATAAACTAGAATGCATCTAAACATATTTGGTATTTATGTCAATCACAACATCCGTTTCTTTAGATTTAACACCAGTTTATTTACTGGAGTTACAGAAATAATTTAAAATAAATAATAGGTGTCTTCTTAGCGTCGATTTCCACCACACAACCTAGACCCCATCGACATTTTAATTATACATCCCTGTGATAAATCCAGCAGAATTTCTGGATGTTATTATACAATTTTTAGGTAATATTAAATAATTGTTTTCGGGCTGAACAGTTTAGTGGGTTAGAGCATGGTCTGTCTTTCAAAGGGTGCAGAACTAAAAATACTCGCTTGCTAGTCGTTTGTGCCTTGCACAAGGCACATATCTTAAACCCATTTATTTTCGAGAAATCTAAGGGGGAAGTTTTAAAACCAATCAATGTGCTTGATGATTTTCCTTCCAACTCCTCGAAGAGACTTCCCATTCATTGTGTACATTAAACCTCTTCTATCTTTATAATACAGTGTCAATCAAATATTAGCTTATACTAAACTGAAAATATCAGAGCCTTTCCAGTCGATTGACAGGAAAAGCCAAGGTATGTGAAGATTCGAGATGTTTTATTCTTGGTTGGAGTGCTTATACCTTGCACTAAATCTGGCCTGAATTCTCGAGCTATTTAGACTCCTTCTCGAAAGGTTTCTTTATTGCAGCTTTAAAACTGACATTAAAATACATACAGTTCAACTGATTCGTTATACATGCCCGAAGCCGCGCTTCAAGAAGGCAAATATTTTTGTCCGTATTCCAGAACGCGTTTCTGATAATCGTTTAAAATAATATGTGGACCGCGTTGCAGCTTATGGTATGTGTGGTGGTATAATAGCCGATTGACAGGCATAGAAAATGCTGCGCATGCATTAGGGCTTATTTTACCAAAATGTAATATAATGTGCAAAAAAGTTACCGAAGCCGCGAAATCACTACAGGTATATACAGGGGGTCCTCTGGTTACGACAGTTCCGACTTACGCTGTTTCGAAGTTTCGATAAAACACATAAAACTCCACATAAAAGAGATATCCACATAAAAGACATAAAACTCCACTCCACATAAACTCCACATAAAAGAGGACACTAGCTAAGGGAAATGCCTTTATATATTATTTGCAGAATTGTAATTTCCATTTTTTTTTATTTAATGCGATCAACTACAAGAACTGGGAGTTGATACTGAGGTGATTTTACATGATTATATCAAAATAACTGTGCTTGGAAATAGGTCCATGCTAACCTCCCGGACGTTCAAATTATATAATATACTTTTGAATTAACTGAACATGTGTGAATTAAGTAAAAGCACAATGTCCTTTTTTCTACTTTTAAAGATCAAGGCCCTTCCACATCATTCAACACAACTGTGTACCTGCATTTAAAATGATAGTGTGTATAGCGAGCACACAAATAATTAAATATACCGCACCCGCAATTGTTTTAAATTCCAACTACCTGTACATTTCAAATAATTAAACTTTTAATATATTTCTTCAATGTTGTGATTTTTCGTATTTTCAATACATAATGTAAAACTGATCATAATTCCAATGGTTTTGTTATTATCGTACTATTAATAGTTACAACTGGGATTCATCAGTTTAACGGAGTTTAATTGAAAGAGATTGAGCTATTTGGATAGACGAAAAGGCTTTATCAATAAAAGGGGTTTAATAGACTGGACACCAATTTAAACGTACCATTTGACCCTAATGGATCGACGGAACGTGCTTAAATGTCATTAATTTACTGCAAAAATTCGCCGATATATACATATATATATATATATATATGTATAAAACTCATGGGTCCCATAGTTATCAAACCAAACTTCTTCTCCATGTGTAGGTAAAAAGAACAATCATGATAGGTTTACAAAGATTTCATCACAAATGTTTTAAATTAATGCTTTTTTTAAGTGCTGTATTGAAATAAAACAGTTCGATTTGGTTTTCATGGCTTCGGGGAATTCCCCATGGGCTTGGTAAATAAGTTTATGTTTTTACATATGTGGGTCATGTTAACTATCATTTCTTAAAGTTTTAATCCGATTTGACGAATCCTTGTTGGAGATGTCGGTGCAATGTGGCATGCCTGTCACAATCTTGAGTCCGGAACATATCTTCGTTTTTAAGGGAGTTACCCTAAGTAAGTGTTTTCTTTCTTTTAAGTTATACAGGGTGGCTAACGATCTAGCATTCCACCAAATCTAATCAAAATTAGAGCAGCCGGTTAAACGCTATGTTCCGAAATGCTATTTTTTTAGAAAAATAACCGTTTTGGCTTTTAACGTCTCCGAGGAGATTTATCACCCATAATTTTGCTCCTGTTTATCTAGACCATGTTGTCTAACAAATGACAAAGCTTACTATTTTATTATTCCTTTTGGTATATATCGGGGCGTATTGCCATGTCTGTCACAATCATGATTTGAGAACAAAATCTTATTTTTTAGGATAATTTCCTGAATATTATTTTTTATTTTTTCTAACTGTTAAATTAGTAGGTAATGCACTTACATTCCACCAAATTTGAATCAGATTGAAGCAACCGTTTAAGCGCTATGCCAAAAAAACTAGTTTTTTAGAAAAAAATACCGTTTTGGTTATTAACGTCTCTGGGGAATTCCCCTAGATTTATCACCCACAATTTTGCTCCTGCGTATCTCGACCATGTTGTCTAACAAATGACAAAGCTTTATTACTATTTTATTCTTCCTTCTGGTAGATGTCGGCGCGCCATGCCATGCCTGTCACAATCATGATTTGAGAACAAAATATTTTTTTAGGGTATTTCCCTAGCTAAATTTTTTATTTTTTTCAATAGGTAAATCAGTGTGTAATGCACTTACGTTCCACCAAATCTTATTCCAATTGGAGCAGCTGTTTAAGCGCTATGCCACAAAAGCTAATTTTTTTATAAAAATACCGTTTTGGTTTTTAACCTCCCAGGGGAATTCCCCTTGATTTATCACCCAAAATTTTGGTTTCTGCATATCTAGACCATGTTGTCTAACAAATGGCTAAGTTTCATTACGATTCCATTATTCCTTCTGGTAGATGTCGCGCCGCCATGCCATGCCTGTCAAACCTTTGACGAAGAAAAAAAAAAAAAAAGAAAAAAAAACGGACAAAAACAATATGTGTCCCAATTTTTCAATTGGGACCCATAAAAAGTGATATGTATGTATAGCGACCTCATATGTTTACATAAGATTCATGATCGTCGCTTCCGACATTTTCGTCATCACTGAACTATTATCACCGCAGCTGTCAAATAATCTTGTCTATATAAGTTTATTTCACTTTGGCTCCTGACGGACGGCTCCGAACGGAGAGCTCAAAATACAAAATGTGGTTAGGGACCCTGTAGCATGAATATATGGCATACAACATGTGTTTAACAAATAGTTGTGGTTAAACACGTGGTTGACACTCTCTAGTGCAGGGGTGGGCAACATACGGCCCGCGGGCCGGGTCCGGCCCGTGAAGGAATTTTGACCGGCCCCCAGACTGTATCTAACAATAACCTGTAACATGGCCCAGGTCCGGCCCGCTGTCCGTATCCAACCACACTCTGTAATGTGGTCCGACGCATCATTCCTAAAAGATGCCTATCGCTCTACTGTTACGGCACTGTTAATGCGAGCTGGTGAAATAACAATTACCTTAGTGAACAAACAATTGCATTAGCACACTTTTTAAAGAAACACAAGGTCAAAGCAAACGGCGTTGTAAACATCACCTAATACTGCGGTGGTTCTCAAACTTTTCCAGCTCGTGCCACACTAAGAAAATTCTAAAAAATTCGCGGCACACTTGAACAAAACAAATTGAATCAAATAATTTTATTCAGCAAATTTTAATAGGATGGGTGTGGCTTGTCGTTTGGCACAAATAAGATCTCAACGAGGTTCCATTTTTGACAAACACAAACGCATTTCGTCGTCAATTCCACTGAGTACTAAATAAAAGTTTAAATGGGATCAAATAACTAAAGTTTGCTTATGGAATAATCTTATTAATAAAATGGTTAATCTCCTGTCATCTAGGTAGTTTTCGTGCTGCTTAACTTAGCGTGCAGGACAAAATGTAATGCATGTGTTAAAATTACATTAATACACCACACTAAACAATGAATTGTGCTTATAACATGACAATCACCCTTAATTTATCGCTACCCATAGCAATAATGTCTACTGTATTTGCTACTAAACTAGGGAAAATACATTTCTGTGCATTAAAGTCGCGTATGCCCAATTTGCCCATTCGTTACACAAATAGGTTTCCTACATAATTTTGCAAAATTCCAAAAAGTTTCGCGGCACACCTGAGAATCTCAAACGGCCACACAGTTTGAGAAACACTGCACTACTGGGTACTGTGTAACAACGTGACTGCTAGGGTTAGTTTTTCTTTACATGTTATCAGTTATATTTAAATTCTAAAGATAAATGTATTTTATAAATTATTAATGATTATTAACCATGGAATATCCTAAGACACGTATATTTGAAAGAGAGATTGGATACCGAAGTAATTTTACAAAGGTTGGCAACAAAGCAGTATGTCTACTGTATGGTCAGGGTGTTGCGGTATTAAAATAGTACAGGAGTGGTCGTCATTATTTGACAAAACTTGGAAACCATGGCAATAATTTAGTGAATAGATATGTGATTAGGTTAGTGAATATTATTTCATCTAATAATCCAGCCCTAATCTATCTAATAATCAAGAACTTCATTTTCCCACTTCTGGCCCGCCAACCAGAGAAGTTGCCCACCCCTGCTCTAGTGTTTTAAACTGATTTGTCGACTTCTTGTTGGAGACGTCAGTGCGATATGGCATGCCTGTCACAATCATAATTTAGGAACATATCTTCGTTTTTAAAGGAATTACCCTAAGTAAATGTTTTTTTTTTACTTTTAATTGGCATAAAGTGTCCAATGGTCTTACATTTTACCAAATATGACCAAAATTAGAGCAGCCGTTCCAGCGCTATGCCCCAAAAAGCTAATTTATTAGAAAAAACCTTTTGGTTTTTAACGTCTTAGGAGAATACCCCTAGATTCATTACCCAAAATTTTAGTTTCTGCATATCTAGCTTATGTTCTCTTACAAATGTCAAATTTTCATTGCGATTCCATTACTCCTTTTGGTAGATGTGGGGAGAATTGGCATGCCTGTCAAACCTTTAACAAAAAAAAAAGAAAAAAAAAACGGACAAAAACAATATGTGGACCCATAAATAGCGATGGTTAAACACGTGGTTGACACTCTCTAGTTATTATTTTATTATTCCTTCTGGTAGATGTCGGCGCGTCATGCTATGCCTGTCACAATCATGATTTGAGAACAAAATCTTATTTTTAGGGTATTTTCCTAGATATTTTTTTTTATTTTTTTCTAATTGTTAAATTAGTAGGTAATGCACTTACATTCCATCAAATCTGAATCAAATTGGAGCAGCCGTTCATTTAGGAATATCCAAGATTTAGGATTTATTTAGGAATATCCAAGCTTAGGAATATCTAATATGACGTTTAGTGTGGGTGCGTTCATGGCGCGTGTTTGAAAATCAAACAAGATATAAGGTTTATATTTTGGGAGCAAATTTACAAGTATGTTATCCACCTATCTACCAATTTTCATGAACTTACTACAATAAATCGTCGATATAGGTATATCCAAGCTGTTTCATGTCAACCCAAAGCGAACATATTGATAATTTGACGTGGTGTGGGTGGGTTCATGGCGCTCGTTTGAAAACCAAACAAGATATAAGGTTTATTTTTTTGTACCAAATTTAAAAATGTGTTATCCACTCATCTACCGATTTTCATGTACTTACTATAAAAAATCGTCGATTTAGGTATATCCAAGCTGTTTCATTTCATCCCAAAGCGAACATATTGATAATATGACGTTTAGTGTGGGTGCGTTCATGGCGCGCGTTTGAAAACCAAACGAGATATAAGGTTTATTTTTTGGAAGCAAATTTATAAATGTGTTATCCACCCATCTACCAATTTTCATGTACTTAATACATCAAACCGTCGATATAGTTATATCCAAGCTGTTTCATTTCAACCCAAAGCGAACATATTGATAATTTGACGTATAGTGTTGGTGCGTTCATGGCGCGCATTTAAAAACCAAACAAGATATAAGGTTTATTTTTTGAGAACAAATTTATTGTCAATCTAAACTAAAATCATTTTTATGACTAGTTGTTTTAATGTTTATCGGTTGCACACATTTAAATCACTCTTTAATCACATTTGTTTCTATTACCGCCCGTGCAAAGTTCTAATCAGTGTGTTATTTACAATATTGTATGTTAATACATTTAGTATTTATTTAAATAAATAGAAAAAATACATTATCTTATAGTATAAAAATGCCCAACCACATTTATTAACTGCACGCGCAATATCTTTGACTCGAAATTGTTGTGGTATGTGAGAGTAGGGAAAGCTAACCTTGTTCTTCAAGTACATTAAGCAATCGTGGCCTAAGCGTTTATGTAAGGATTTTTGGCCCTGGTCAGGCCTGGTGCACCTGTAGGAGACGCTCTTATCTTTTTGACAACTCGTGCGAACGCGGTCATAGCTCACGATAATAATAACGGAGAATAAACTAATATTTTTTAATATAAATCGTGAAGTCTCTAACAATTCAAGCCATAAAGTAAAGTTTGTTTCTAAACTTCGGTGTGCACACCACACGCATGTCGCGCAACTAAAATTTCCACGTTTAAACGATCCCATGATTTATTGTTGTTTACAAGAATTAGTTTTACAAAATTATTAATTAGATCACCGCTGCTTAATTGCGTAATTGGACCTATGACTGTCTTAACTAAAATTATATTAATAAAATGGTATTTAATTTTTGTTATTGATATGAATAGAACAAATACATTATCTTATAGTATAAAAGTCCAACTATATTTATAAACTACACACGCAATCTCTTTCACTCGAAATTGTTGTGGTATTTGCGAGTAGGGAAAGCTAACCTTGTTCGTAAGTATATTGAGCAATCGTGGCCTATGCGTGTACGTAAGGATCGTTTGGCCCCGGTGCGCGTGCAGGAGATGCGCTTAACTGTTTGATGACTCGTGCGAACGCGCTCAGTTCACGATAATATTAACTGAGAATAAACCAATGTTACTTTAATATAGATCATGAGGTCTCTATCAATTTAAGCCAGAAAGTAAAGTTTGTTTCTAAACTTCGGTGTGCACACCACACACATGTCCCGCAACTAAAATTTCCACATTTAAAAGATGATTTATTGTTATTAACAAGAATTAATTCTTAGAACTAATTAATCAGATCGACGTTGCTTAATGCGTAATTGGATCTATGCCCGTCCTAACTAAATTCATATAAATAAAACGCTATTTAATACTTTTTAAATGAATGAGTCAAATACATTATCTTAGTATAAAAGGTTCAACTACATTTATTAACTGCACACGCAATCTCTTTCAATCGAAATTGTTGTGGTATTGCGTCAGCTAAATTACCCATATAATCATAAAACTTGGGAAAGTGATAACCCAAAATTCACTTAAGAAACACAATTTTTGTTTCTAGAAACGAAAATTTTGTTTCTAGAAGCTATAAAGAAAAGTTTCGTTTTTATGTTAGTTTTACGACATTTTGTTTATTAATATAAACCTGACACATTTCTTATTAAGTTAATCTAAATAAAAATCATATTTATGGCAAGTTGTTTTAATGTTTATCGGCTGCACACATTTAAATTAATGTTTAATCCCGTTTGTTTCTAATACCGCCTGTTAAAAGACTAACCAGTGTGTTATTTGTAATGTTGTGGGTTTATACCCTTATTTTATTTATATAAATATAGAACCAATACATTATCTTAGTATAAAAAGGACCAACTACATTTATTAACCGAACAGGCCATCTGTTTAATTCGAAATTGGTGAGATATTGCGTCAGCTTAACGAATCATATAATCATATAACTTGGTAAAATGATAACCCTAAATTCATTTAAGAAGCAAAATTTTTGTTTCTAGAAACGAAAATTTTAGCCGAGAAACAAAAATTTTGTTTCCGAAAACGAAAATTTTGATTCTAGGAGCGATAGCAAAAATTTTCGTTTTTAGGTTAGTTTTACGGCATTTTTTATTAATATATACCTGACACTAGTCTCCAATGTTAATCTAAATTAAAATCATTATTTTTGGCGAGTTGTTTTTATATTTATTGATTTCACACATTTAAATCACTCTTTAATCCCACTTGTTTTTATTACCTACCGTGAAAAGTACTAATCAGTGTGTTATGTTTAATATTGTAGGTTAATACATTTATTATTTATTTAAATGAATAACAAATACAGTATTGTGCATGTGCTTAAGCTGTACTTAATGTCCTTTGATTGTCCGGGATACTTACTTTAACCAAAAAGTATTTTTAGAAACGATTATTTTGTTTTTAGAAACAAATTTTCCGAGGTATCGTATTTTGTGCGCACCGTCACCATCTAGTGGTAGAAACGAAAATAAAGAAACAAAATTTATGTTTCTAAAAACTATTTTTGTTTATTAGAAACAAAAATCGCAAATTAGAAACGAAAATCGCCTTTTAGAAACGAAATTAGAAACGAAAATTTGTAAATGCATGCAAAAGGATAGGCGCTACCGTTCCCTGGGAGGTTAAAAACCAAAACAGTATTTTTTATGAAAAATATAGCTTTTTGTGGCATTGCGCTTGAACGGCTGCTCCAATTTAAATCATATTTGGTGAAAAGTAAGTGTATTACTCACTGAATTAACAGTTGGAAGAAATAACAAATTTATCTAGGGAAATACCCTAAAAAATTCGATTTTGTACTGAAATCATGATTGTGACAGGCATGCCATGTCGCCCCGACATCTACCAGAAGGAGTAATGGAATCGCAATGATAATTGGGCATTTTTAGACAACATGGTTTGGATATGTAGAAACCAAAATTTTGGGTGATAAATCCAGGGGAATTCACCTGGAACGTTAAAAATCACAACGCTATTTTTTTCTAAAAACATAGCCTTATTTGGGCATAGCGCTTGAACCGAAGTTACAATTTGAATCAGATTTCGTGAAATGTAAGTGCATTAAGTCACTAATTTAACACTTAGAAGAAATAATAAAATTACCTAGGGAAAAACCCAACAAAATAGGATATGTTCTCAAATCATGATTGTGACATGCATGCCATGTCGCCCCGACATCTACCAGAAAGAGTAAGGGAATCGCAATGAAAATTTGACGTGTTTTAGACAACATTGTCTAGATATGCAAAAACCAAAATTGTGGGTGACAAATCGGGGGGAATTCCTCTGGAACGTTAAAAATCAAAACGGTATTTTTTTTCTAAAAACATAGCCTTATTTGGGCATAGCGCTTGAACCGAAGTTACAATTTGAATCAGATTTCGTGGAATGTAAGTGCATCACTAATTTAACACTAAAAAGAAATTAAAAAATTACCTAGGGAAATCCCCTAAAAATAGGATTTTGTTCTCAAATCATGATTGTGACAAGCATGCCAATTCGCCCCGACATCTACCAAAAGGAGTAATGGAATCGCAATAAAAATTTAACATTTGTAAGAGAACATGGGCTAGATATGCAGAAACCAAAATTTTGGGTAATGAATCAAGGGGAATTCCCCTGAGACGTTAAAAACCAAAAGTTTTTTTTCTAATAAATTAGCTTTTTGGGGCATAGCGCTGGAACGGCTGCTCTAATTATGGGTCCCAACCGAAAAATTGGGGCACATATTGTTTTTGTCCGTTTTTTTTTTCTTTTTTTGTTCTTTTTTTTTCGTCAAAGGTTTGACAGGCATGGCATGGCGCCCCGACATCTACCAGAAGGAATAATGGAATCGTTATGAAACTTAGCTATTTGTTGGATAACATGGTCTAGATATGCAGAAACCAAAATTTTGGGTGATAAATCAAGGGGAATTCACCTGGGAAGTTAAAAACCAAAACAGTATTTTTTATGAAAAAATTAGCTTTTTGTGGCATAGCGCTTAAACGGCTGCTCCAATTTGAATAAGATTTGGTGGAACGTAAGTGCATTACACACTGATTTAACACTTGGAAGAAATAAAAAAATTACCTAGGAAAATACCCTAAAAAATAAGATTTTGTTCTCAAATCATGATTGTGACAGGCATGGCATGGCGCCCCGACATCTACCAGAAGGAAAAACGGAATCGTAATGAAACTTGGCCATGTGTTAGACAAGATGGTCTAGATATGCAGAAACCAACATTTTGGGTGATAAATTAAGGGGAATTCCCCTGGGAGGTTAAAAACCAAAACGGTATTTTTTATGAAAAATTTAGGTTTTTGTGGCATAGCGCTTAAACGGCTGCTCCAATTTGAATAAGATTTAGTGGAATGTAAGTGCATTAGGCACTGATTTAACACTTGGAAGAAATAAAAAATTTACCTAGGGTAATACCCTAAAAAAAGATTTTGTTCTCAAATCATGATTGTGACAGGCATGCCACATTGCACTGACATCTCCAACAAGGATTCGTCAAATCGGATTAAAACTTTAAGAATTGATAGTTAACATGACCCACATATGTAAAAACATAAACTTATTTACCAAGCCCATGGGGAATTCCCCGAAGCCATGAAAACTAAATCGAACTGTTTTAGGAATTTAGCTTTATTTCAATACAGCACTTAAAAAAAGCTTTAATTTAAAACATTTGTGATGAAATCTTTGTAAACCTATCACGATTGTTATTTTTACCTACACATGGAGAAGAAGTTTGGTTTGATAACTATGGGACCCATGAGTTTATGCTTGCAGAAACAATAACTACATACACAGCGTAAAAAATACAAAATGTGGCTAGGGACCCTGAAGCATGAATATATGGCATACGACATGTGTTTTACAAATAGTGATGGTTAAACACGTGGTTGACACTCTCTAGTTTTGATCATATTTGGTAAAATGTAAGACCATTGGACACTTTGTGCCAATTAAAAGTAAAAAACATTTACTTGGGGTAATTCCTTTAAAAATGAAGATATGTTCCTAAATTTTGATTGTGACAGGCATGCCATATCGCACTGACATCTCCAACAAGAAGTCGACAAATCAGATTAAAACATTAGGAATAGTTACATAACATGACCCACATATGTAAAAATAGAAACTTATCCACTAAACCTAGGAGAATTCCCAGAAACTATAAAAAATCTAAGTCGGACTGTTTTGGGAATTTAGTTTCATTTCACTGCAGCGCTTGAAAAGAAGGTTTAAATTTAAAACATGTGTGGTGAAATGTTCGTAAATTTAGGACATTTATTCTTTTTTTAACTACACATGGAAAAGAAGTTTGGTTGGATAACTATGGGACCCATGCGTTTATGCTTGCAGAAACAAACTACGTACTCAGTGTATAAAATACAAATTGTGGTTAGGGACCCTGTAGTAGGCCTATAAATATATGGCATACAACATGTGTTTTACAAATAGTGGTGGTTAAACACGTGGTTGGCACTCTCTAGTTTAAGTTAATATTAATTAACAATTGATTGGGGATGAAAATAACCCCCTTTCCATAAATATAGATCTAATAAAAAGAAGACACTTTTTGTTTTGTCCGTTTTTTCGTAAAACGCATTTATTTTTGTTTGGCTGAATGGTTAACGCCCGATACACTTACCGATTAATATTTAAAAACGGTCTTAGCAATGTGGGCCAAGGGTTTTTAACGGCTATATTTGGCCGGGACCAGGTCCTAGGATCCGCTGCCGTCTATAACTGGTGCATAAATATTCGCTACGACTCCATATGTACCTAGGGGAAAAGTGGGTAAAATGGGCCACACGGGTAAAATGGGCCCCCTCGAATTTTCAATATATTTTGAAGAATCAAATTTCCTGCGAGAACCAGTGTCAGTATATCAAACTATGGAATCTCCAAACCGAAGTTTGAGCGTGAAATTACCAAACTCAATGTTTTCTGTAGTTATTTCGGTTTGAGAAGGTCTGAATATAAATTTGCAATTTTTGTTTTCTGCTTATATATATTGGAAAAGATTAAATACTAAAATAACTTTTACTGTAGTTAAATAGAACTATATAGCCTATACCTACTTTTACTGGTAGTAATAAAACTTCTTTTTTTAAGATATTGTTTTACAGATTTTAGGTCGTATGAGGGCACTTGTCTAATATGGGCCCCCTAAGTTCATTTGGTAACTAACAGGGCTAGACTTAGCATTAACAGTAACTAAAGGGCTAGACTTAGCATTAACAGTCATATTACAATAAACTAAAGGGGTTTTCTTAATGCTATTAATAACATGAATTGATAGTTATGCTTCCACTAAAGTAGCAAGGTGTTATTGCATTAGCATACTAGTAGCTGGGTATTAAATAAAAAGTAATTGTTGTAATCCAAAGTCTTAAATTAAAAAAAAAAACTACATCATAAAAAGAAAAGTAATAACATTGTTTATATGGGAAGCGAATATTGATATTGTTATTTAGCGGAATGTTAATGTCGAAACGGGCCGGGGCCCATTTTAGACTACACCCTTGTCTAAAATGGGCCACTAACGAAATATTTTTCTTTGTTGATAAAATAGAATT
>CH001673.1:0-11423 GCA_000149265.1 Ciona savignyi | reverse complement strand
ACTGGTTTGTTTTTTTATGATATCATAATAGATTATTAAACATATAATACAATTCACACGATGGACCCTGTAGCATGAATATATGGCATACAACATGTGTTATACAAATAGTGGTGGTTAAATGTATGGTTGACCACTCTCTAGTTAAACATATAATTAATAGGATATATTTATTGTATAGTTTTAACATTCCTGTTCCACACAGATCAAACTTACAATGGGCTATGTGAGGTTGGATGACCACGCAGCACAATGTCTGGCTGGGTGTGTTGGCAAAATATCGGAACTGGATTTGAACTGGAACAACCTTTCAGCAGAAGGTCAACGTATGTTGCAAGAAGCAATACAACAACTCCCTTCTCCCCAGGTAAGCCTCAGTTTCATTTGATGCTTTGTATGATTCCTTTATGGAGTTTCAATGATTTAAGATTACTTTGGTTGTTTGGATAATCATCATGGAAATTATCTTATTTTATTTGTTTATTTAATATATGGCAATTTTCACTTTTAAAATAGGAATAAATGTAATAGACTATGTAACTTTTTGTATACACACCCAAAAAACTATGTATTTCAATATTTTAAAACTAATTTTTGGCATGAAAAGAAACTAATGTTTAAATAATTAAATATTTTGTTCCACTTGAACAGTTAATAAATAGTAACCATCAAATGGAAGCACCAAAATAGGAGCCAACTGTTATGGGTGGAACCAGGTTACTTCATACAATAGTTCATATACAAGAGTGGAGGTTATAACCAGACAGGTTCTCGGTTCGATCTTCACCCTAGACCACTTTCTGCGCGGTTGTGTGTAAAATGGGACGGAGTTGTTTATGATGAGCTTTATTGTCATGAAACAAACACATTACTACATTTATACCCTGCCCACTTATTTCAATTACTGACAAGCCCATACCACAAATATAACCCTTCCCCAATCACTAGATATCCTCATGACTACTACAAGGATCCCCACAACACCCCCCTCCCAAAACATGATTTCACAAGTAGTATATTCATTGTGGAGTTTTAACAACATTCTTGTTCCACACAGATCAAACTTGCAGTGGGAAGCAATTGGAGGTTGGATGACCACGCAGCACAATGTCTGGCTGGGTGTGTTGGCAAAATATCGGAACTGGATTTAAACTGGAACAAACTTTCACCAGAAGGTCAACGTATGTTGCAAGAAGCAATACAACAACTCCCTTCTCCCCAGGTAAGCCTCAGTTTCATGTGATGTTGTGTGTGATTGCTTTATGGAGTTTCAATGATTTAAGATTGCTTTGGAATTTGGAATGTTTAATCATGATAGAAAATATTTTATTTCATTAGTTTTTTTAATATTTTTCAAATGGTTTTGTTTTCACTATGAAAACACGCAACAGAGACAGAGATTTTTATATCATTTGAAAAACTAGAAAAACACGACAAAACTACATCTGTTAAAACATGTCTATAATCAAATTAATTATTTAGAATGAGTCTATTGTCAAGGGGTGGCCCTCAAACCTGCGATGTATTAGAAACATTTTTATAAATTTCATATCACTTCATAAAAGCCTTAAAAACCATTTGCAGAAAGTTTAATATTTCTATAACAAATAAAAAAAGATCCTTAATATATATTACTATTATAAAGATAATGATAAATAAATGTGGGAATTGCATTACAACTCAACATAGATCAAAGGTACCACTTCACGCTGTGGTTTGCTATGTAACTTCTCGGTGAATTGATTGACAGCTCAATCAAACCTTAATCAAGTGTAGTCTACGAAATACCTACCATGTTCCTATTAAGATATGTTTTAAACTGCTGTTGTATCATTTGGATTTACTTTATTTGTTATTTAATAGAATATTAGTTGCCAAAACAGATAAATGGACAATTTTGTCTTTTTTGTTTAATCTGGCCAGTGTTCAAATCCTTTACGGGCTCGTCCCTAAGACTGTTCTTCTATAATAATAGGAATAATGAATTGGGTGCGTTATCCATCCTGCCACCTGACTTACTAATGTTCCCAGTTAACTGTTATTAAATATGCATAATTTAAATTTGTTGTAATATTTATTTGTTTTCTGTAAAATCAACTTAGTTGTTCATAATGAGCTTTATTGTCATAATAAAACATATTGCCGCATTTATGACCTGCCGACTTATTTCAATTACCATAAGTCCATACCACAATATTAAGTTTAGTTTCATAGATGATATCTGAATAAAATGGGCCATGCATGTTTATAATAAACATTGTAAAAAGGTATAAAGGCACTAATAGTGCACTTCATAGTTTAATAACACATTGTTGTGGCTATGGTGGTGTTGACTGGTAGAGTAGCTTGCTGGGTTACTGTTTTAGGTTTAAAACTGCTTGAAAGCTAGTTGACTGTGTCTTTGGTTCGGGCACTTAGTGGATATTGCATGAATCCAATGGATTAATGGGTTTTATTTAAATATAACAAATGTCTCCATCATAAACATCACGTTGCAATAGCTTCAGTATTGGTGGATGCGAGTTATGCTGACGATTTCTCGTGTGATAACACTGTCTGCGGGTAAAATATAAGTAACGTATTGTTGCTTGGTTTGCTACGTAGCTTCTCAGTGATTTAATTGAAAGCTCAACCAAACCATAATCAACTATAAACGAAGTACCCACCATTTTCTTATTACTATGACATTTTTTAAATATCGGTGTACCGTTTAATAATAAACTACTATATTATTAAAATGTACAAAGATATGAAATCTTGTTTTGCCCCCAATATTCCAGCTGCTAAGTTGTTGTAACTTATTTTTCAAATGAATATTCAAACTGGTTTGTTTTTTTATGATATCATAATAGATTATTAAACATATAATACAATTCACACGATGGACCCTGTAGCATGAATATATGGCATACAACATGTGTTATACAAATAGTGGTGGTTAAATGTATGGTTGACACTCTCTAGTTAAACATATAATTAATAGGATATATTTATTGTATAGTTTTAACATTCCCTGTTCCACACAGATCAAACTTACAATGGGCTATGTGAGGTTGGATGACCACGCTCCATGTGGTGTCTGGCTGGGTGTGTTGGCAAAATATCGGAACTGGATTTGAACTGGAACAACCTTTCAGCAGAAGGTCAACGTATCGTTGCAGGGAAGCAATACAACAACTCCCCTTCTCCCCAGGTAAGCCTCAGTTTCATTTGATGCTTTGTATGATTCCTTTATGGAGTTTCAATGATTTAAGATTACTTTGGTTGTTTGGATAATCATCATGGAAATTATCTTATTTTATTTGTTTATTTAATATATGGCAATTTTCACTTTTAAAATAGGAATAAATGTAATAGACTATGTAACTTTTTGTATACACACCCAAAAAACTATGTATTTCAATATTTTAAAACTAATTTTTGGCATGAAAAGAAACTAATGTTTAAATAATTAAATATTTTGTTCCACTTGAACAGTTAATAAATAGTAACCATCAAATGGAAGCACCAAAATAGGAGCCAACTTGTTATGGGTGGAACCAGGTTACTTCATACAATAGTTCATATACCAAGAGTGGAGGTTATAACCAGACAGGGTTCTCGGTTCGATCTTCACCCTGACCACTTTCTGCGCGGTTGTGTGTAAAATGGACGGAGTTGTTTATAATGAGCTTTATTGTCATGAAACAAACACATTACTACTTTCATACCCTGCCCACTTATTTCAATTACCGACAAACCCATACCACAATATTACCCTGCCCCAATCACTGGATATCCTCATCACTAATACCCACACCCACTACAAAAGCATAATATTTTAATGCGGTTGATTTTAAAATACATCACATCAACTTGTGTGTCGTTTCTAAAACAATTTTTTTTTAAATTCTGAAATTATTATTTTCTTGATCACATCACGATCCGGGCGTCCACGTCATTTCCTTTCTTATAAATTAATGCAGTAGTTATCTGTTGACAAAACGGCCTAACTTATTTTTACCAATTTGCTCCAGTATTTTTGGTTTGATGACATCATTACAATATTATTACGTCAGTTACGTACACCCATCCCATTTTTTTAAACAAAAATTATTACAGAATAATGTGGCCAATATCAGATATTTAAATCCCCCAAAAACAAGGTATTACGAAACAAATCGTTTGTTTTTTGAAAAAAATTTACCTAAAAATTAAATTGAATAGTCATAAACACAAGGAAAAGTTTCCATAAAAACTTCAATTATTAAGGTATATTATTGTTTAAAACTTGTTCCTGTTTTTAAAAGATATATTAATATTAGTTAGCTTTCCAACAAGACCAAACTTTGGCAGTTTAAACAAGAAGTTATGGATATTTTTTATTTTGAATGATTACATGTCAAAATAACCAAATTTGATTATCTCGTTTTAAAGCTACTCGGTTCCGATTCCCTAAGACATTTCTTGTATAATTTGATTAAGTTTCAGGATCTCCTGCTGTAACGACTATCACCAGTGAATCACCATACAGTTCCAACACGGGCTACTATATTCATAAAATGTACAAAGATATTAAATCATATTTTGCCCCCAATATTCCAGCTGCTAAGTTGTTATAACTTGTTATATTTTAAATGAATATTTAAGTTGGTTTGATTGATATATGATTAGGATATAATATAAATAATTTAATCCACAGGATATATTCATTGTGAAGTTTTAAAATTTCTGTTCCACACAGATCAAACTTACAGTGAGAAGCGATCGGAGGTTGGATGACCACGCAGCACAATGTCTGGCTGGGTGTGTTGGCAAAATATCGGAACTGAATTTGTGCTGGAACGAACTTTCACCAGAAGGTCAACAGATGTTGCAAGAAGCAATACAACAACTCCCTTCTCCCCAGGTAAGCCTCAGTTTCATGTGATGTTGTGTATGATTAAAATAAATATGCTGCAAATTTTATATTTAAAATAATTAAAAATACATTTTACAACTTTTTTGAATAAACACAAAATATTAAACAAAAGTATACATTATAGATTATATTACCTATGTGCATAGACCAGTGTTTCCCAACCCGAGTCCGCGGTCTCAATTGAGTCCGTGGAAGGTTTCAATGAGTCCGCAAGCACATCAACAATTTGCAAAATTTTTATTTGTTTTTGATCGTTATAAACAGCAGTGATATGTTTTATCAACTAGGCATTGTAACTGAAGGTAATTTTAAGTTTGGAACCAACTGATTTTAAGTAACTAAATAGAAGTTTATTATTCATAGCACACGCTTTGGTTGTTCCGTAATACCGTAGTGGCTGAGTAACCTATTTCATATAGTCCTTAGGAGTAACAACTTTCGTCTTTTATTGCGTGATATTAAGCTGTAATGTCGTGTGTTACTTTTATTATCTTTTAACTCTAACATTCATGTAGTCGTTGGGAGTAATAACTTTCATCTTTTATTGCGTAATAACATAACTACAATGCCTCTTGTGCTCACTTTTATTATATCTTAAGGCTGATGTAGTCACGACTACGAAAAATGATATTATAACTGCAGTAAGTTGATTTTTAATGGCAAAACGAAAGCAAGTTTTTTCATACAACCCAAACTTTTTAAAACTTGGATTTACATCAGTTGAGGTAAATGGCGAAGTCAGACCACAATGTGTGTTGTGCTTGGAAGTTTTAGCTCACAGCTCTTTAAAAGAAACTAAACTTCAACGACATCTTGAGTCGAATCATAAAAAATATCTAGACAAAGATCATGAATTCTTTAAGAGTAAAGAACTGCATGTCAAGAGAAGTCGCATTGATCGTTCAAGTATTTGGGGAGGAGTAGCCTACTCTCATAGAGATGCAGTGCGGGCTTCCTTTTCTGTTGCATGGAAAATTGCTAGGGCAAAAGCTCCTCATACAACAGGAGAAAGGTTGGTTAAGCCAGCTGCCATTGAAATGGCCAGAATAATGTGCGGCGATGCTGTTGCTAATAAACTGGCAATGGTTCCGTTATCAGACAACACCATCAAAAAGACGAATAAAAGAACTTTCTGTCGATATTCTGCAAGAGACTATTGCTGCTGTAAAGCGAAGTAAAAATTTTAGTTTGCAGTTAGATGAGACAACAGATATTGGAAACGATGCGCAGCTTATGGTGTTTGTGCGATACCGTGCTGCTGGTGACTACGTCGAACAATTTCTCTTTTGCCGTCAGCTTTCCAAAAATACCACTGGGGGAAGAAATATTTAAAAAAGTGGATTCTTTTTTTCAAGAGCATCAGCTTTCGTGGACCGACTGTGTGTCTGTTTGTGCTGATGGTGCTCCATCTATGATGGGAATTAAAAAAGGCTTTATGAGTTTTGTGAAAAAGGAAAACAGTAACATTTTAGTTGTTCATTGTTACCTTCACAGAGAAAATCTGGCAGCAAAAGAGATTCAAGAAAACCTGGCTTTAGTGTTCAAGGAGGTTGTAGCTGTTGTCAATTATATAAAATCCCGGCCCTTGTGCACTCGTTTATTTCGAGTGTTTTGTGATGAAATGGGAGCTGAACACTGTAAACTTCTGTATCATTCGAACATTCGTTGGCTATCACGAGGAAAAGTGCTGGAGAGGGTAGCTAGCCTACGCAGTGAAGTCGGTACATTTTTAAAAGAACAGAAGCATGAACTTTCACAGCGATTCAGCAACAATGTGTGGATTGCAAAGTTGTTATTCTTAGCTGATTTTTTTAGCCATTTAAATCAACTGAACACCTCTATGCAGGGAAAAGACAAAATATTTTTGGATGTGGCAGAAGATATTATCGCATTTAAAGCTAGAATGGAGATATGGATGCATCGAATGAAACATGGGAAGAAAGCTGCGTTTCCGACATTAAATGCATTTGTAGAAGAAGAAGAAGTCAATTTTAATAACATTCGTCAGATATTTCTTGAACATCTTTCTTTGTTTCTTTCTGAGTTGGATAGATATATTCCTTCTCATGATTACAGTACAACGTTTAACTGGGTACGATGTCCTTTTGAGGTATCAGCACTCCAGGTTCACCCAGAAACAGACTGCATTGCTGAACAGCTTGTTGAGCTGCAAAGTCGACAGCTGTGGAGAAACAAATTCAAAAATGTTTCTCTGACTAAATTTTGGGCAGAAGTTCAAACAAAGGAACCAAATTTATCTGATCTTTGTTGGCAGGCAACAAAAGCGCTTCTACCTTTTCCAACTACGTATCTTTGCGAAGCTGGATTTTCAGCCCTAGCTATGATAAAAACTAAGTATCGCAACAAACTTCAACCAGAACATGACATTAGGTGTGCGTTGACGACGATAGAGCCCAATTTCGACAAGCTAGTGATGGAAGTTCAGGGACAAGGTTCCCATTGAAATTTGTAAATGTGATAAATAAACAGATTTTGTTAAAGTTTTGTAGTGTCCTGTATGGTATCGTATGCACATAGTCCAGTTACGCTACACTTTTCACTTACGCTTATGGAAAATTGTTGCACTGAGTCCGCAAAGACTTTCGCTGGTAAGAAAATAGTCCGCGACCAAAAAAGGTTGGGAACCGCTGGCATAGACAAATAAGGACAAAATGCCATATATATAAATTTGTTGTAATATATCTTTATTATAAAACATGAAATCATGAATTTTAAAACTAAATTTTAGTATGAAAAAAACTAGTGTTTAAATAATCAAAAATTTGGTATCACTTGATCAGTTAATAAATAGTGACCGTCAAATGAAAGTACCAAAATGGGAGCCAACTGTTATGGTTGGAACCAGGTTACTTCATACAATAGCTCATATACAAGAGTGGAGGTTATAACCAGATAGGTTCTCGGTTCGATCTTCACCCTGACCAGTTTCTGCGCAGTTGTGTGTATAATGGTCTGAGTTTTTATAATTACCTTTATTGTCATAAAACACGCACATTAACACTTTTATACCCTGCCCACTTATTTCAATTACCGACAAACCCATACCACAATATTACCCTGCCCCAATCACTAGATATCCTCATTACTACTACCCACACCCCCTCACAAAGCATAATATTATGATGCGGCTGATTATATAAATATACATCACATCAAATTGTGTGTCGTTAACGAAATAAAATTTTCAAAAATTCTGAAGTTTTTATATTTTTGATGACCTCATAATCCGGGCGACCACGTCATATCCTTTGTTATAAATTAATGCAGTGGTTCATCAGTTGACAAAACGGCCTAACTTCTTTTTACAAATTTGCTCAATTAATTTTGGTTTGATGACATTATTACAATATTATTACGTCACTTACGTATACCCATACCAATTTTTTTTATAAAAAATGTTACAGAATAATGTGGCCAATATCAGATATTTAAAACCCCCAAAAACGTGGTATTACGAAAAAATCGTTTGTAATTTGAAATAATTTTACCTAAAAATTAACATAAATAGTCATAAACTCCAGGAAAAGTTTACTTAAAAACTTCAATTACAAAGGTGTGTTAATGTTTAAAACTTGTTCGTGTTTTTAAAAGATATATTAATATTAGTTAGCTTTCCAACAAGACCAAACTTTGGCAGTTTCACTATAAAGTTTGGGAGATTTTTTATTTTGAATGATTACATGTCAAAATAACCAAATTTAATTATCTCGTTTTTAAGCTACTTGGTTCAGATTTCCTAAGACATTTCTTGTATAATTTGATTAAGTTCCAGGATCTCCTGCTGTAACAACTATCACCAGTGAATCACCATACAGTTCCAACACGGGCTACTATATTAATATAATGTACAAAGATATCAAATCATGTTTTGCCCCTCTATTTCAGCTGCTAATTTGTTATAAATTGTTATATTCCAAATGAATATTCAAGTTGGTTTGATTGATATATAATTAGTATATAAATAATTTAATCCATATTCCATATTCATTGTGGAGTTTTACCATTCCTGTTCTACACAGATTAAACTAACAGTGAGAAGCTATGGAAAGTTGGATGACCACGCAGCACAATGTCTGGCTGGGTGTGTTGGCAAAATATCGGAACTGCATTTGAAATGGAACGAACTTTCACCAAAAGGGCAACTTATGTTGCAAGAAGCAATACAACAACTCCCTTCTCCGCAGGTAAGCCTCAGTTTCATGTGATTTTGTGTATGATTAATATGTTTTAAATGAATAGTGTTTCATTAATTTAAGATTACTTGGGAATTTGGAATGTTTGGGTAATCATAATGAAAATTATCTTATTTCATTTGTTTATTCAATATACTTTAATTTTTTTAGTTCAAAATAGGTACAAATACATTATTTAACTCTTAGTTTAATTTATAAATTCTTCCATGTTTGTAACAGTACACCAATACAATAAACTATATTTTATCTTTTGCCGCACCATGTCACCTTTGTTAATTAATATATGTCTCAAACTAACACTTAGACCTTATACCCACTGTACTCCATACATACTATATGATGTATGTGGCATATGCATTTGGGTGGTGTAGTTGGACGGTGCAACTAATCAACTGGTTTGGTTTATTTTTGTTTCCACAATGAAAACTCGCAACAGAGACAAAGACATCTATAACAATTAAAAACTGGAAAAACACGGCAAAACTACAGTCGCTTAGTCAAATTAATTAAATTGAGTGGGTATAATATATTATAGACAGACGTGGCCGTCAAACCAAAGATGTTTTTTAATAAAAAATGTTATTAAATAAAAACTACAAAAAATAGGCCTGAAAGAAACTTAAATATTCCCATAAAACAATAAATAAAAAGAAGAAGAATTAAAACCGCAAAGACAATAATGATTTTACATTTGTTTGTTTGTATTTCATATTTGATTTTTAAACATATAATCCACAGGATATATTCATTGTGGAGTTTTAACATTCCTGTTCCACACAGATCAAACTTACGGTGACAGGCGTTTTTATGTTGGCTTGTTGGAGGTTGGATGACCACGCAGCACAATGTCTGGCTGGGTGTGTTGGCAAAATATCGGAACTGGATTTGGACTCGAACGAACTTTTACCAGAAGGTCAACGTATGTTGCAAGAAGCAATACAACGAACTCCCCTTCTCCCCAGGTAAGCCTCAGTTTCATGTGATGATGTGTATGATTGCTTTATGGAGTTTCAATGAGTTAAGATTACTTGGGAATTTGGAATGTTTGGGCAATCATGATTAAAAAAAATTTGTTTCCTTAATTCATTTAATATTATTCAAATGGTTTTGTTTCCTATGAAAACACGCAACAGACACATGGAGTTCTATAACAATTTAAAACTGGAAAAATACGGTACAACTACATTCGTTAAAACATGTCTATAATCAAGTAAATTATTTAGAGTGGGTATATTGTCAAGACGTGGCCGTCAAACCTAAAACCTCAATCAAGAATGCGGTTTACTTCACGCTGCGGTTTATTTACATAGCTTATCGGTGATTTGATTGACAACTTAACCAAACCTTAATCAAGAATAGTCTACGAAATACATATCATTTTCCTATTAAGATATTTTTTTAAATGCTGTTGTATATTTGGATTTACTTTATTTTTAATTTAATAGAATATTTGTTCCCAACAGATGAATGGGCAAGTTTGTTTTTTTGTTTTATCTGGCCAAGGTTCGAAACTTATACGGACTTGTCCCTATGACTGTTCTTCTATAATAATAGGTATAATGAAGGGTGCGTTATCCATCCTGCCACCCGACTTATATTATGAGCTTTATTGTCATGATAAAACATATATTTATGACCTGCCCACTTATTTTAATTATTTTTAATTAAGTCCATACCACAATATTAAGTTTAGTTACAGGATACCATGTTGTGATGGCCCATTCTCAGAGAATCACCATTCTGTCATATTTATGCATCGAAAAAAATTTTGATGATTGTTTTTTAAACCATAGATGACTTATAAATAAAATGGGCCAGACATGTTATTAAAAAACATTGTAAAAATGTATAAAACCACCGAAACTGCGTGTCAATATTTAATAACACATTGTTGTGGTTATGGTGGTTTATAACACATTGTTGTGGTTATGGTGGTTTACATTGTTGTGGTTATGGTGGTTTATGTCTGGTAGTGTAGCTTTGTGGGTTAATGTTGTTAGGTTTGAAACTGCTTGAAAGCTAGTTGACTGTGTTATTGGCTAGGGCATTTAGTGGATATTGTATTAATCCAATGGATTAATGGGTTTTATTTAAATATAAAAATTTTCTCTATCATAAACATCACGCTGCAAAAGCTTCAGTATTGGTGGGTGCGAGATAAGCTGGCGATTTCTCGTGTAATAACACCATGTGCGAGTAAAATATAAATAAACTATTGTTGCATGTTAAACTGTTAAACTTCTTTTAAATTTTCTTGCAGAATTTTACTTTTAAAGGACAATATATTAACGATCTCAAGGAGTGGTTTG
>CH001675.1:0-13482 GCA_000149265.1 Ciona savignyi | reverse complement strand
CACCCGCAAGAATGTTTATGCTGCATGAATGTATGTGCATTTGTGCACAAAATAACACCACACTGGACTTGCATTACTAAAAGCCCTTATTTTTCATTTATCTGCTTGGATAAAGAAGTTCTTGAAGTTGCACTTGATGTACTGGGTTGATCACTATGTTTAAAATCATAATCAGAAAAATTAAAAAAATTGTTGGAACTGTATTTTTCACCAAGCGGTTTGTTTTCATCATCTTGGCCACTCCATTGGAGTCAAATACAATTTTACTATGATAATCCTTGTCACAAATATGTGCACTACACACTGCGGTTCTTATTCCAGGTAGTTTAGAACGCTTGCATTGTTGTATCCATTGCTTCATCCGTTTTTTGTCGTTGTGAGAAAATCGATGGAAGAGCACAGGTGGATTGGAATTTCGTGTGCTGTAATAGGAATTTGTACATCCCGGAGCAAAACAATATGCTCCAATCACTCTTCCTTCCTTCTCAGTGGCTTAACTTTAGGCATTTTACAATATCTAATAAAAAGAACTAAATTAAAAAAGTGGTATATTCTTATTAACTTATTTTGGTAGTTAAGTAGAGATCTATTATATATATTCTTCACTTACGTATCTGAGTGCTTGCTGTGTACTTATTGTCGGACTACACATCGGCTACTGTGCATTAACTGGTTTATGCAATAAGTGGTATTCTCAACCAGTAGGCTAATGCTCAGTTTTAATAACAGCAGACATTAAATGCACCACATACACAACAGCAAAACATTATACAAACAGCCAAGGTAAACCATGAAATAAATAGGCTTTTCCCACCGCATGGACTAGCCTTTGCTTGATGGCTGGTTTATATCTATAAATTGTTGGCAGTTACAGTTTAATGCCTCCCGTTCTAGTTTTCTTGTTCTGTATTCACTTTTATGATTTATGATACAAATTGCTAAGACTTATTATTCTAAAGTCATTTAAATACGAGACCTGTATACTTCAGCATTCAGCTTAGGTTCAGGACCGTGCAGGCCTTAATGACCGCGCTTAAAGTAAGCTGTCACCATGTACATTGGTTCAGTAAGGCTATATGACAAGTGTCATGCTAAGTCTCCATAAAAAACGAAAATACAACGCTCCTGCAGGCGCTTCTGTTACTAATTCACCTCTAAACTGGCACATGATTGTATACAATGCATATAGGCACGAAATCTCAACAACGTCAATGACGTAATACGGGAAATCCCCTAACATAAAATGAAATGCATATTTGCTCATAACTTTTTAACAAAAAAATATTGGAAGAAACTAATTTTAATTTTTGCAATCGGCGTATTTTTTTCCATTTATTAAGATATTCTTAAAATGGACTTCAGTTCCCCTTTAAGATCTCCACGAACAATAGAACGAAAATGTACAAACTTTGCTTCTTGACGGCGAATTAGTTTAGTTTATTCGTTTTTTGCCCCAGTTTTTAAAAATGGCAAACGAATATAATCACGACAGATGTATGGGAAAAGACGACAAAACGAACAGTCGTTAAAACACGTCACTAAAAAAGGATATAATGTAATAAATATAGCGGACGCGGCCGCCAAACCTAGGCAAAAGAACAATTTTAAGCGATCCAAATTTAATTAAGACCAAACGATATAAAGCCCTGAAGAAGAGTGGTCGGTAAAGCGCGACCAGTACTGAGGGGGGCCGGCTTTAGGAGAAGGTGGGGCCCGAAAGCGTGCACCAGAGTGGAAAAAGAAAAAAACCCTAAAATAAAATTCTACTAATGTCAGTAACATTTTTAGTTTCAAGCACACTTACCGGGGCATATTTACATTAAATATTCTCATTTAACACACAGATTGCATAACACTAATGCATTAGAGCACGCATGTAGGAGTGCGAAAAGAGGAGCACTACACTAGTGCACCATAAATAACAAAAAAGCGCAAAACAACACAAAACAAACAAAATGTTTAAATAAATAAAGAAAAAATAAATAAATAAATAAATAACAAGCCAAAAAAGGGTTGCTAGCGAGTGAAAATACTAAAGACTGCAGCAAGGATCCGATTATATTAAAGCAGATTGGTTGTGACATATTAGTTTAATATTGATCGGCATCTTCTTCTTGAGATCACTCCGCCAACTCTCGAATAATTGATTGGAGAAGAAAGGAGCCACGCAAGAAAACCGGACGACCTTCTCATCGTAGATGAAATTTCGGGTATCTGGAACAATAGTGTCTTGGCAGTATAGTTATAAAAATACTTCAAGACATTAAAGAAATCGAAAAATAGATAGAAATAAAGACAGGTTAGGGAACAGGGTAGTGTGCAATCGGGTGGTGAAAAATATTATAAAAACCAAAAACAAATAAAAAGACTGAAGTGATAAGCTTTCTTTCACATCCATAAAAAAGATATAAACCCACAACATTAAAAATAACACACTGGTTAGTACTTTTCACGGGCGGTAATAGAATCAAAAGGGATTAAAAAGTGATTTAAATATGTGCAACCGATAAATATGAAAACTAGTCGCAATAAATAATGAATATAATTTAGATTAAGATTGGAGACAAGTGTCAGGTAAATATTATTAAACAAACTGTCGTAAAACTAACATAAAATCGAAATTTTTCGCTATCGCCTCAAGAATCACAATTTTCGTTTCTGGAAACAAAATTTTCGTTTCTCGGCTAAAATTTTCGTTTTCAGAAACAAAAAATTTGCTTCTTTAATAAATTTAGGTTTATAATTTTGCCAAGTTCTATGATTAAATGATTTGGTAAGCTGACGCAATACCATAACAACCTCGAGTGAAAGGGATTGCGTCTGCAGTTAATACATGTAGACCTTTTATATTAAGGTAATGTATTGGTTCTATTTATTTAAATAAAAAAATATAAAATCCCACAACATTGAAAAACACACTCTGGTTAGTACCTTTACGGACGACAATACAAACAAACGGTATTAAAGATTGATTTAAATGTGTGCAACCAATAAACATTAAAACAACTAGCTATAAATATTGATTTTAATTTAGATTAACATTAGAGAGAAGTGTCAGGTATATATATATTAATAAACAAAATTCCGCAAAACTAACATAAAACGAAACTTTTCGCTATTGCTTCAAGAATCAAAATTTTCAATCCGGAAACGAAATTTTCGTTTCTCGGCTAAAATTTTCGTTTCTTGTGTTTCTAAAATGAATTTAGGGTTATCGTTTTACCAAATTCTATGGTTATTATGATTTGTTAAGCTGACGCAATATCACATCAACTTCGAATTAAAGAGATTGCGTGTTCGGTTAATAAATGTAGTTGGACCTTTTATACCAAGATAATGTATTTGTTCTATATTTATATAAATAAAATAAGGGTATAAACCCACAACATTAAAAATAACACACTGGTTAGTCCTTTAACAGGCGGTAATAGAAACAAACCGGATTAAAACCCATAGACGACGACGGTTACATATATGTAACCCAGAGGTGTCTCCGAAAAAAATGCACAATTCAGTCGTTTTTTTGGGATTTTCGTAGTTTTTATATTTGTGGAAAGCATTTGAATGCATCTTTCGAAATAACGCATAAAAACATAACCTTTACATTTAAAAATTTTAAGTAATATTGCTCCAAACATTTTTCTTCAACATTTTTGTATCTAGTTTAACTTTTAGGTAAAACATCGCTTTTTTGGGTTCTGGGGAGTTAAAATTGTTACACTAGTTGCTGTGAAAATAAAGCTAGCAGTAGCCATCTTTGATTTCGAGTTGTCCAGTCATTTTCGATTTTTGAATGATGTATGTAAACATATGTGTATATGGTTTTTGCCAATTACTATTGATATTTATTCATTTTTTCGCCTTTTTTACTGTATTTTTCAATGAATATTCGATATTCGGAAGAAATATGGCAACTTCGCGATAGATAACAGCCGATCAGATCAGGCTACCAGCATAATTGAGGCCGACAGTGATTGTGGTGATTTTGGCCAGATTTGTCAGTTTTATGTGACGTCCTCACGCTTAGTTGACGTCATCACAAAATAAATGACATATCTTTGTAGGAAATTTCATTTTGAACAACTTTGTTATACATTACTATCTTCTACAAGCTACCAGTAACGAGTAATTAGACTTAGAGTATAAATTATTAATTATGACGTCCTTACATATACTACAACGTCATCAAAAAAATAAAAATACCAATTTGTAGAAAATTATGTTCTAGACAACTTTGTAATAGATTGTTTTTTCCTAAGTCCAACAGTATTCACAGCAAACGAGGTCAACGCAACCTTACCTAAAATTGCCAAAAACTGCAAAAGTTCCGTCGTCGTAAAGAGTAATTCAAATGTGTGAAACTGATAAACATTAAAACAACTAGCCATGAATATGATTTTTATTTAGATTAACACTAAAGAGATATGCCTGGTATATATTAATGAACAAAATGTCGTAAAACTAACATAAAAGCGAAACAAAATTTTCATTTCTCAGCTAAACATTTTGTTTCTGGAAACAAAATTTTTATTTCTAGAAACAAAAATTGTGTTTCTTAGATGAATTTAGGGTTTTCACTTTCCCAAGTTTTATGATTATATAAGTGATTAAGCTGACGCAATACCACAACAATTTCGATTGAAAGAGATTGCATGTGCAATTAATAAATGTAGTTGAACCTTTTATACTAAGATAATGTATTTGCTTCATTCATTAAAAAAATATTAAAAAGCGTTTTATTTATATGAATTTAGTTAGGACGGGCATAGATCCAATTACGCATTAAGCAGCGGTGATCTGATTAATTATTTCGAAAAACTAATTCTTGTAAACAACAATAAATCATGGGATCTATTAAACGTGGACATTTTAGTTGCGGGACATGCGTGTGGTGTGCACACCGAAGTTTAGAAACAATCTTTACTTTCTGGCTTGAATTGATAGAGACCTTATGATCAATATTAAAGTAATATTGGTTTATTCTCAGTTATTATTATCGTGAGCTGAGCGCGTACGCACGAGTCATCAAAAAGATAAGCGCGTCTCCTGCACGCGCACCGGGGCCAAACAATCCTTACGTACACGCTTAGGCCATGATTGCTTAACCCTTTAACTGCCGGCTGTTTTTTGTGGGTCATTTTTTTAAGATACAGTGCTCTGTTAGGGCCGGCAAAAAACTATTTCACAAGAAAATACAAAACCAAAAGTGCCATGGGCTTTCCAAGTAATAGAGAATACTGTAATAAACATTACCATAAATAACACTTGTGTTTCTGTAAACAAATTAATATTGTTAGCATGCAAAGGAAGTCAAGACTGTGATTTAATGTGCTGATCATAATTTAAAAAGAACAAAATCTTGAAACTATTCATGCATGTGATTTTAATAGGGAAATCAACATGTGAAAACAAGTGAAAAGAAATGCATGCAGGTATCAATATATGCAAAGAGATAGAAAAGGTAGAGCAGAATAAGTGGGATTTATTTTGGCAAGGAGTAAATAAAATTTAAACTTACATAGGGGATTTATTAAAAAATCGATTTAATCTCACGAATGTTGTTGGACACAACCGAATGGGTAGCGACCAGTTTCGAAATTTTGCACTAAATCACCAGACTAACCGTTCGGTAAAAGTTGCTACAAATTTTAAGTGCAAAATTAACCAAGGGATAAAAAGAAATTCGAATTAGGTGGAAAAAATGGCTAAAGTATGGAAGGATCTATCGGTTAGAGTGTAGCGACTTTGTGTCTTTACATAAGATTTATGACCGCCGCAGCCAGCAATTGCACTGACATTGCTTCATCACTAAATTATTATGAGACCCATTTAAAAAAAATATTGTTTTTGTCCTTTTTTTAGTTTCTTTTTTCCTTTTTTTTGTCAAACGCTTGACAGGCATGCCATGTCGCCCCGACATCTACCAGAAGAAATATTGGAATCGCAAAAAACTTGGTAATCTATTAGAATGATCTCATTAGATATGTTAAAAGGGGAACTGAAGTCAATTTTAAGAATATCTTAATAAATGGAAAAAAAATACGCTGATTTTAAAAATCAAATCAGTTTCTTCCAATATTTTTTTGTTAAAGAGTTATGAGCAAATATGCATTTCATTTTATGTTAGGGGATTTCCCGTATTACGTCATTGACGTTTTTGAGACTTCGTGCGTATATGCATTGTATACAATCATGTGCCAGTTTAGAGGTGAATTAGTAACAAAAGCCCCTGCAGGAGCGTGGTATTTTCGTTTTTTTATGGATAATTAGCATAACACTTGTCATATAGCCTTACTGAACCAATGTACATGGTGACAGCTTACTTTAAGCGCGGTCATTAAGGCCTGCACGGTCCTGGACCTAAGCTGAATGCTGAGGTATACAGGTCTCGTATTTAAATGACTTTAGAATAATAAGTCTTAGCAATTTATATCATAAATCATAAAAGTGAAGACAGAACAAGAAAACTAGAACAGAATGCAATAAACTGTAACTGCCAGCAATTTAAAGAAATAAACCAGCCATCAAGCAAAGGTTAGACTATGCGGTTGGAAAAGCCTATTTCTTTCATGGTTTACCTTGGCTGTTTGTATAATGTTCTGCTGTTGTGTATGTGGTGCATTTAATGTCTGCTGTTATTGAAACTGAGCATTAGCCTACTGGTTGAGAATACCACTTATTGCATAAACCAGTTAATCCACAGTAGCCGATGTGTAGTCTGACAGTAAGTACACAACAAGCACTCAGATACGTAAGTGAAAAATATATATAATAGATCTCTACTTAACTACCCAAATAAGTTAATAAGAATATACCACTTTTCCAAATTTAGTTCTTTTTATTAGATATTGTAAAATGCCTAAAGTTAAACCACTGAGAATGAAGGAAGAGTGATTGGAGCATATTGTTTTGCTCCGGGATGTACAAATTCCTATTACAGCACTCGAAATCCCAATCCACCTGTGCTCTTCCATCGATTTCCTCACAACGACAAAAAACGGATGAAGCAATGGATACAACAATGCAAGCGTTCTAAACTACCTGGAAAAAGAACGGCAGTGTGTAGTGCACATATTTGTGACAAGGATTATCATAGTAAAATTGTATTTGACTCCAATGGAGTGGCCAAGATGATGAAAACAAACCGCTTGGTGAAAAATACAGTTTCAACAATTTTTTATTTTTCTGATTATGATTTTAAACATAGTGATCAACCCAGTACATCAAGTGCAACGTCAAGAACTTCTTTATCCAAGTAGATAATTGAAAAATAAGGGCTTTTAGTAGTGCAAGTCCAGTGTGGTGTTATTTTGTGTACAAATGCATGTACATTCATGCAGCATAAACATTCTTGCGGTGTGTCCATAAGAATACAGTTTTTGCAACGGCACCAAGTCATGTCAATAGGTAATGTTTCTAAATAAACATTTTCTTCTATGGGGCTTGCATCTTCAGAGATACTTTCAGACGTTTTCCTTGGTTCAAATGCATATGACTGAATTTGTGTTATTTTATTGTGTACAATAAAATATCTTTCATCCATGCCAGAATGCTGAAAACTGTCATCAATTTTAGTGTTACAACATTAACTTACAAAAGAAATTAGTTACAACTTCTATGCATATGTATACCAAATCTCTCACACTCTTAGTTTGTAGCCTAGGGGTTGATAATAACATTGCTAGTCTATATTGCAGATTATAGCTATATATTGAAAAGCAACAATCATGAAAGAAATAGGCTGTTCCCACCGCATAGTCTGATCTTTGATTGATGGCTGGTTTATTTCTATAAATTGCTGGCAGTTACAGTTTACTGCCTCCTGTTCTAGTTTTCTTGTTCTTTCTTCACTTTTATGATTTATGATATAAATTGCTAAGACTTATTATTCTAAAGTCATTTAAATACGAGACCTGTATACCTCAGCATTCAGCTTAGGTCCAGGACCGTGCAGGCCTTAATGACCGCGCTTAAAGTAAGCTGTCACCATGTACATTGGTTCAGTAAGGCTATATGACAAGTGTTATAGGATAGGATAGGATATTCATGTTTATCCCCGTGAATGGGAAAACCAAGGGGGTTATCACACGGGCAATCGTCAGATCACCTCGCGCCCACCGTCGGGTTACCGGAGCTTTTGCAGTGTGTTGTATATGATTCACACGTTCCTTCAATTTAGTAGAACCCATTAATTCGCTGGGTCCAGGCAATGTCCGTAAAGTGCCTTGCCCAAGGACACAACCGACTAGCTAGCGACCAGTTTCGTATCTGCAACCTTTCGATTGAAAGGCGACGTACTTAACCGCTAGGCTAACCGGCCGGACGGTTATGCTAAGTATCCATAAAAAAAAACGAAAATACCACGCTCCTGCAGGCGCTTCTGTTACTAATTCACCTCTCAACTGGCACATGATTGTATACAATGCATATACGCACGAAGTCTCAACAACGTCAATGACGTAATACGGGAAATCCCCTAACATAAAATGAAATGCATATTTGCTCATAACTCTTTAACAAAAAAATATTGGAAGAAACTGATTTGATTTTTAAAATCAGCGTATTTTTATCCATTTATTAAGATATTCTTAAAATTGACTTCAGTTCCCCTTTAAAACCAAAATTTTGGGATATAAATCTAGGCGGAATTCCCCTGGTACGTTAAAAACCAAAATGTTTTTTCTCTAATAAATTAGCTTTTTGGGGCAAAGCGCTTGAACCGCTGCTTTAATTTTGATCAGATTTGGTAAAATGTTAAAACATTAGACACTCGGTGCCAATTAAAAGAAAGAAAACATTTACTTAGGGTAACTCTCCTAAAAACGAAGATATGTTCCCAATTTATGACTGTGACAGGCATGCTATATCGCATTGACATCTCCAACAAGGAGTCGACAAATCAGTTTAAAACTTTAAGAATTGTTACATAACATGACCCACATATGTAAAACAAAACTTATCTACTAAACCCAGGGGAATTCCCTGAAACCAAGAAAAACTAAATCTGGCTGTTTTGGGAATTTAGCTTTATTTCACTATACAGCGCTTGAAAAGAAGCTTTAATTTAAAACACTTGTAGTGAAATCTTTGTAAATTTAAGATGTTTATTCTTTATTTACATATGGAACTACAAATTGTAGTTAGATACAAACTGGAGTTAATACAAATTGTAGTTAGGGACCATGTAGCATGAATATATGGCATACAACATGTGTTTTACAAATAGTGGTGGTTAAACACGTGGTTGACACTATCTAGTTATTATTAGGTTGACGTTAGCATCTGTCGAATACTTTGGCTATATATGTTTATTTTACATTGGCCTTTGAGGCTAAACGCATTAAGAAACATCTTGTATGTGACGATTACTGGGAGTTTATCTGGAATCTATGTGTTAAACATTTAACGATTTACTCGTAACTGGTACTAAATTATTCGTCTCAATTGCTCGATACAATTGATGTTATAAAACTACTAAAGCTTTGATCGACGAACCACCGAAGACAGTAGTCCAATCGAGGACGTTTACGCAGAAAACCTCAATTAATTAGCGCACTTCTGATAGTCGAGATAGCGCGTAGGGAATCGCAGATCGCATCAGGTGTTGTAACCGGCTTACCTGGGGCCTATATATTTGGTGAACCCTTTTCTCAGCAAATTTTGTGAATGCATTGTTGATTGCAAAGCCGAAAAAAGAAGATTTTCAACTGCATAGCTCCTTAAAGTTTTGAAGAACATTTCTGCGTCAACTATTACGTCGCAAACCTAAAACTACTATGAAAACAAGAAGCAACTCACAATTTTTAATTCCTTTTTGTAACAAGTCCCTATCCCAACAATCACTAAAATACATAGGCCCAAAGTTTTGGCAACTATTACCCTCGGGCAAGACACGGACATTGCCTGAACTAGTGGATTAATGAGTTATAGGATAGGATAGAGGATATTCATGTTTATCCCCGTGAATGGGAAAACCAAGAAGATTATCACACGGGCAATCGTCAGATCACCTTGCGCCCACTGTCGGGTTACCGGAGCTATTGCAGTGTGTTGTGTATGATAGACACTTTCCTTTAATTTTGGTAGAACCCATTAATCCGGTGGGTTCAGGCAATGTCTGTAAAGTGCCTTGCCCAAAGACACAACCCGCCATATCTATAGCGACAAGTTTTGCACCTGCAACCTTTTAATTGAAAGGTGACGCACTTAACCGCTAGACTAACCGGCCTTTCGATTGAAAGGTGACGGACGCACTTTAGCCTAACCGCTAGACCAACCGGCGGGTTAGGATAGGATAGGATAATTATGTTTATCCCCGTGAATGGGAAAACCAAGGGGGTTAACACACGGGCAATCGTCAGATCGTCGGGTTACCGGAGCTATTGCAATGTGTTCTATATATGATAGACACGTTCATTCAATTTAGTAGAAGGATAGGATAGGATAGGATAGGATAGGATATTCATGTTTATCCCCGTGAATGGGAAAACCCCAGGGGTTATCACACGGGCAATCGTCAGATCACCTCGCGCCCATCGTCGGGTTACCGGAGCTATTGCAGTGTGTTGTATGTGATAGACACGTTCCTTTAGTTTGGTAGAACCCATTAATCCGCTGGGTTCAGGCAATGTCCGTAAAGTGTCTTGCCCAAGGACACAACCGACTAGCTAGCGACCAGTTTCGCACCTGCAACCTTTCGATTGAAAGGCAACGCACTTAACCGCTAGACCATCGGGCCGGACCATTAATCAGCTGGGTTCAGGCAATGTCCGTAAAGTGCCTTGCCCAAGGACACAACCGCCTATCTAGCGACAAGTTTCGCACCTGCAACCTTTCGATTGAAAGGTGACTCACTTAACCGCTAGACTAACCGGCTAACCGCTAGACTAACCGGCTAACCGGCTAGACTAACCGGCGGGTTCTACTAAATTAAAGAACCTGTTAATCATACACAACACCGAAACGATGTTTCCTATAATCCTTTCCACTATGCCATATGTGGAAAGCTGTCTTGTTTCATTTTGTTCATAAATTTATTTTGATTATGACAGTATCAAAACCGCATTCTGAAAATGCTGACTTAGGAGCTGCCTGCTTGCGTATCTCCATGCAATGTCTAATCAATCAGTTAAACTGAATGTGTTTTACTGTGTCAGTTTATAAACTACAATAAAGAAATTTTCCTAGACGGAGAGTCCTAATAGCTGGGGGAACTTCAGACCAGATTTAGTGCACACATAGGCACTCCAAGTATAAAAATTACCTGAATTCCCAAGAAAACAAGAGTACACGATTATTTATCTTATTAGTGTCAAGGCGTCGATAAAGAACCAAAAGAAGACATCGCTTTCTACAAGAGTTTGGCCGACAAACACATCACAGAGGCGTTTTAGTGAAACACATTTCTCCAGCCCAATAATACCCTAACTCTGCACCTAAAATAATAGTTTAGTGGATTATAGACGTGTTTTACCACTCGTTTAGCTGGTTTATACACTTTTTTTTAATTTTTATCAAAAATCCTGCTTCATGTTTTTTATCGTGGACACAAAAATCAACGAAACTTAAAAACTATAACAGCAAATATAAAAAATAGTTTGGAAAAGGGGAAATACCCTTTCAATGCGGAAAAGAAATTTTTTTCGTATCGATATGTTGTGTAAATGATTCAAACGTTTCTATTAATTCGTTTAATTTATTTAAACGGAAATTATCGTGTCAAACATAATTCTACAAGTTTATTTAATGTGTGGCTGCTTGCTTAAATATGCGTTCTACGTAATTTACGTAAATGACGTCATTTGAGTTTGTTTATATTCGTTTGTACAAACATGGCTGCCAACCACTGAATCAGTGGTTAGTATCGTTCGTTGGTATTATCTAGAATAGGAGTCAACGTAGTTATATGAACCCATGCAATTCCTAATATCCTATATAATAACCAAAACTATTTAAGTTTTTCAATTGCTTATTTTCGACACTAAAATAAAAAGTTTTGGTCTTATAACAGTATGATAAGGAAAGCAGTTTTAAGAAAATTAAGGAAATCACAAAGGAAGGTAATAACGTGCAGTTATTGATTTATGTTCAGTTTGTAGTTGCAGTTCTTGGGCTACAGAAAAAAATCGATTGAAAAAGTAAATGGGGTTTAAAATAAATAATAAGTTTGAGTTTAAAGTTTATTACCAGCAATGCGTAGTTTCCCATATTCCAACCTTGATAATGTAGTTTCTCATGCATGAGAACTTAATATCGTGGCTGACATTAAATCACCTGCAATACTTTATATTATTTGTCCGGCCAGTTAAGTGCGTCGCCTTTTAATCGAAAGGTTGCAGACCAGTATGGAAAGTACGGCAGCTGCACACTCGAGTTTTATTTTTCCCTGCGTCTTTTGCACACTTGGGTAATTTCACACACGCTCGCGAGTTGGCAGTATAAACATCGTGTAATTTCCAATAAACTTGTAAACCTACCTCTAGACCTCGGGTCATTTACTTTCCGTACATTTTTAGTTATGTAGATAGATATGTTAGCTGACGGACACGAAAGATTGAGGATAGAATAATATGTTTTTTAAGATTTTGGTAAAACAGTTATGAAAAGGAGATTGTGTGCACACTTGAAGTGTGCATTCTTGGACGTTTGCACACTGCACACATAAATATTTGGCGCGTGCACACTCGAGATCTCGGCGAAAATAGACGTACTTTCCATACGGGGTTGCAGATGCGAAACTGGTCGCTAGCTAGTTGGTTGTGTCTTGGGGCAAGGCACTTTACGGACATTGCCTGAACCAGCGGATCAATGGGTTCTACCAAATTAAAGGACTGTGTGTACCATATACCACACATTGCAATAGCTCCGGTAACCCGACGATGGGCGCGAGGTGATCTGACGATTTCCTTTGGGTTAACCCCCTTGGTTTGCCCATTCACAAGGATAAACATGAATATCCTATCTTATTCTAAACATTTACATTGTAAAATGCACAAATAATGTAAAAAAGTACAAATATATAAAGCAAATAGTAGAGTAATAATAAGATGGTGGAGAAGTTGGGGTGGTAGAAGTAGCTGAGGTGGAAGCTCTAGTCATAGAGGCAGCTTGATGTATAAGGTGCTCTCTACTTTCTTAAAAGCTCCATGCTAGCTTTGATATCAGTATCTTTTATATTTTTATTTATTGAATGCGTTGGTAACCTCGAAACAACCCCCCCGTAACGCGAGGAATCCCTGTGTGATTATATTACTGGAAAGTCCTGTGACAGCTCACATATAGAACGAACTTTCGAGACCTATGGTTCCTGTACCTGGTATGTGGTTTGTAACTGAGTTGATGAGAATATTTCCAGATGAAAGTTTAGAAGTTAATTTGTGGGTGATAGAATGGAGATAACTGACAATCGGAACTTCTATTACATCACAATGGATTTAATTCAGTAAACATTGGATTATTACATCACAAGCACGGCCAGCAAAT